>CAEFZY010072318.1:0-167549 GCA_903066815.1 Brachyrhaphis roseni | reverse complement strand
GTCTTACATTAGCCGATCCCCCTAAAACCCCCACTACGTCTTACTATCGGGGAAACACGGTAGTAACTATTAGTATAACTCGCAAGCAATGATAATGATCACATGACTCTCTCCATCACAGAATTCCTACAATTTTTCTGGTTTATGTTATTATGAGGTTAATGTTGAATAATTAATTGCCACACATTAAAAAATAGTAAATATGTAAATGTTTTATGTTTATTTTCACATACGAGTCTTTATATTAGTCTGACTTCCAATTTAAAGGACTTTTGCCTCACTGTATCACTATTTCTCACTATTTCGCAATTGAATAAACTTGTTCACATGAGAAATCATTGAAAACGATGACAGCGACAAACATAAACCATAACATCAGATTATATTCATAATTCAGCCATGGTGCTCATCATCTATCGGCTATCAGAGATGTTGGCATCTTATTCAGATGTTGGAGTGATGAGCCCCATGTACCAGGGAGTGGCTGTGTTTTGGGTAACACATTCAAATGTTACACAACTTTTTATGAACTGTGCAATGCTGTGAGAGCTCTGGTGGAGTCAGTTGCACATTGTCCGAATAAACATCTGACTGCATGTATCAAAGTTGGGGAACGGTTTGTTTCTTAATTTTCAAAAATGGACAGAGTAACTTTTGGTGATCTTATTTGGAGACTTAAAAAATTATAGGATAAAAGATTAAACATACCAAAATGGAGTTATTTTTGTGCCACCAACATGAGCATGTAGTAACCAATCCAAGCACACAGTGAGGCTGATCTGAAAGCATATCTATGCAAAGGAACAGTAAGTTGAGGTGTCTCCATTTAACTTTCACACAAGTTCATTCAAACGTGTTGTGGCACACACTAACCACTGACAACTCTAGTTTGCATGCCCTTTGCTTGCGCTTGACCCAGAGAATGCTTTCACAACTTCAGGTGTAAGTATATAAATCACACCTCCAGTGTGGTCTTTTACATCCAATCAGAGTATTCCTTGAAAATGCTCTATTTTCTGGAATGAAAAATATCAAAAACAACCAGAAAATCAAAATACCAAACAGCCTAAGAAAAAGAAACACTTGAATTTGGCACGCTGGGAATATTTAGTTAAGAGTATGGTGAATTTTAGGCAATATTTTCAAGATTTTTTTTTTAGCAATTATGTGATATGTAAAAATGTTTGTCTTATTGAGTTTATTTTTTCTAGCTCCTGAAAACTCTTTGCACTTTTATTAAGAAACACATATATAATATCTAAGATAAATATTTTATACTTTTACTGTCAACTTTTAGAGGAAAACGCATCTGAAAATACAAGTAGATGTTTTTCATCAAGTCTGAATATGTGAAAATAGCTAAAGAAAAAGATTGGTCTCCCTCCAAAAATCTACAGTAAAATCTAAAAAGTGTTCATTAATGTACAAAAAAGTTTGAAGTACTATACTAAATATTCCTAGATTACAAAATTCAAGTGTTTATTTTATTAAATGTTCTTCAATTTGCTGCAGTATTTTGACTTGCTTATTGTGATTGATTGTTCTTAATTCCAGTGAACTCAGTATTTCACAGAAACTCTGAAAAGCGAGCAAAGAAAGAGGTGCAAAAAAGCAGAGACAAGACCATTCCAGTTAGCCGAGAACAGGTAAAAAATAAGTGGTCAGAGATGAGAGCATGACAATTGTCGTGGAAAAAAAACCTATTTCCAAGCACTGCTCAGGTAGAATCACTCAATCAGGTTTATTTATATATTGTGCACAATATAGAGAGCTCGTAGGACAATCAGTAATGAAGCAGGTCTGGATGCAAAGCTCGCCAAGCTCCCAAGCTCTGCCAGGCAGAGACTACACATGACTTTTATACCAAGGATAAAGAATTCAAAACAAGGGGTGAGACAGTCAGGTTCCGATGCAGCTGTAGAAAACAACTTCCAACCTTCTACATGTAACCCAAATAGTTCTTTTGGTGAGAGTTAACAAACATTTGATGACATGACTAGCAGATGTGACCTTATTGTAATTTTTCCATCACACAAAATACTATTGAGTGGGTTTGTGTGGGACTTAATGCACACTCCTCAAATGATTGTCTATTCATATTGATATATGTGCTTAGACCAGCATACCTCGCCATACAGATTGGTAACCGCACACACTAAAATTGGTGGAATAAACAAAATGGCATAAAAAACATATTTTAAAAACTTGCACCAATTTATTGAGGGCAATGTATCTTTTCAGAAGAAGAAAAGGACTATATTCATTTAGCTAAACAATGAAAAATTACAGAGACTTGGCGGGCAAGAAGGTGCAGTGAGAGCATGGTCCCTTATAGAAAGGATCATGTAACTTTGAAATAAGTAAAATGTTGCTGTTTAAATGGGACTGTTGAAAAGAATAATACTTAAAGGAGGGTTGAAAAGTTGAGGTGGACGTGGATAGGTTGACAAATGCATGATGGTAAGGAAAGGAGTATCCTGGCTTCTCAATTTGGTTGTCATGAAAATCCACTGTAAATGTTTGAGGTTTGGTAGAATTAACCAAAGAAGAAAAAGTCAAAGAAACGCCTGAATATGTCAGTGATGGGGAACATGAATCAGTCCTGCTTTTACAAATGTTATCCAGTTCAAAGTCTGACACAACTGACTGAGGGGACTCTCGTCTGTTGTCCTCAAAAAGACTTTCCAGACACAAATCAGTGCCTTCCCAATCTGACAATGTAGAGTCTGGCGTAAATGACCTGAGTCCTGTTAACTTCTCACTGCATTCAAGATAAGAACATCTGAAATCAGGAATTGGTGAATCTGAAGACATGAACCCAAAGTCAGTGCAAGACCCCATTGATTCAGGAGAATATCTGCTTAACTCAGATACCAAATCGTCCTCAATTAGAGGGCTGGATAGTTCCTCTACTTGGGAAGTACATGAAACCTCTTCTGAATGTTTCAGAAGAGGATTTGGTAACTCACATACCAAATCGTCCTCAATTAGAGGGCTGGATAGTTCCTCTACTTGGAAAGTAGAAGAAACATCTTCCGAATCCAACTCCCTGAGGTCCAACAAAGGTTCTGATTGTGATTTAAAGGAAATACCTTGAACAACCTCTGCATATGTCAGAGGTCTCACTGTAGAGAGCAGTGGAGAAGCAACTACACCTGATTGTTTAGACTGTGTAGGAAGTGAATCTGGTGAATCTGTTCGGATGTCAACAAACATGTCATAGAGACAAAAGTCAGAGTCTTCCACATCGGACAGTATAGAAAGAGGTGACACTGGCCTATTTCCGGGGTACTGTAGGTAATAGTTACAGTGCTGACCATGTGACTGACAGAATGTAAAAACATGAGACCAAGTCTGAGCTTCACCAGCTGCTACAGATTCTGGTGAGGATGCTCTAAAATTTTCCAACCAGTCATTTAGCTGCGAAAAATTCAAATCAGAAGACAAAGAGTCTGGGGACAAAGTTCTGCTGAATAACTTATCTAGTTCAAAAACTGACACAACTGACTGAGGGGTCTCTCGTCTATTGTCCTCAAAAAGACTTTCCAGACACAAATCAGTGCCTTCCCAATCTGACAATGTAGAGTCTGGCGTAAATGACCAGAGTCCTGTTAACTTCTCACTGCATTCAAGATAAGAACATCTGAAATCAGGAATTGGTGAATCTGAAGACATGAACCCAAAGTCAGTGCAAGACCCCATTGATTTAGGAGAATATCTGCTTAACTCAGATACCAAATCGTCCTCAATTATAGGGCTGGATAGTTCCTCTACTTGGAAACTACATGAAACATCTTCTGAATGTTTCAGAAGAGGATTTGGTAAGTCACATACCAAATCGTCCTCAATTAGAGGGCTGGATAGTTCCTCTACTTGGAAAGTAGAAGAAACATCTTCTGAATCCAACTCCCCTAGGTCCAACAAAGGTTCTGATTGTGATTTAAAGGAAATACCTCGAACAACCTCCGCATATGTCAGAGGTCTCACTGTAGAGAGCAGTGGAGAAGCAACTACACCTGATTGTTTAGACTGTGTAGGAAGTGAATCTGGTGAATCTGTTCGGATGTCAACAAACATGTCATAGAGACAAAAGTCAGAGTCTTCCACATCGGACAGTATAGAAAGAGGTGACACTGGCCTATTTCCGGGGTACTGTAGGTAATAGTTACAGTGCTGACCATGTGACTGACAGAATGTAAAAACATGAGACCAAGTCTGAGCTTCACCAGCCGCAACAGATTCTGGTGAGGATGCTCTAAAATCTTCCAACCAGTCATTTAGCTGTGGAAAATTCAAATCAGAAGACAAAGAGTCTGGGGACCAAGTTCTGCTAAATAACTTATCCTGCTCAAAGTCTGACACAACTGATTGAGGGGACTCCAATCTGTTTTCCTCAAAAAGACTTTCCAGACACAAATCGGTACCTTCCCAATCTGACAATGTAGATTCTGGCGTAAATGACCTGAGTCCTGTCAACTTCCCACTGCATTCAACATAAGAACATCTGAAATCAGGAATTGGAGAATCTGAAGAGACCAGCCTAAAATCTCTGCAAGATTGCATTGATTCAGGAAAATGTCTGCTTAACTCAGATACCAAATCATCCTCAATTAGAGGGCTGGATAGCTCCTCTGCTTGGAAAGTAGATGAAACATCTTGTAAATGCAACTCCCCGAGATCCGACAAAGGTTCTGATTGTGATTTAAAAGAAATACCTCGAACAACCTCTGCATATGTTTGAGGTCTCACTGTAGAGAGCAGTGGAGAAGAAACTACTGTTACACCTGAAATTTTGGAATGTCCATATGTGAAAAGCATGACATTTTTATTTTGTTGAGGGAAAGTTTCCAATTTATTATATTTGGAATCTAAATCTGGAGAACAAGAGATTGTTGAACGCAGTTTGCTCTCAATCTCTTCAATCATCTTTGTATGATTAGAATTGGTAACACTTTCTTCAGTCTCATTTTCCTCAAGTAATGATAATCTTTTTTTAGATAGTGTTTCAGGTGTATTTTGAAAATATAAGACATATTTTGGTTTTGTTACTAGCTCAAAGACTTTAATTTGCTTTTGCACTGCTGCTTCTTCTATAGAATTATTAGTTTTTTCTGCTATTGTGTCTTTCTTTTTACCTCTGTTTTCTGCAGAGTCTACCTCCAGATCCGCATACATGCCTTCTGTTTGCCATATATTTGCCACGTCATTTTCTTTTTCACCTAGTACTGATACAGTTTTAGAGGACTGTGGCTCAAGAACAGGATTCCAGAAACACAGGTTAGATTCTTTTCTATTCTTTGGTGTTTGGAGTTTTGTTTTTTCACTTTTTAAATATGAGGTTTTTAACTTTTCACTTTCACAAAATGCCTCGTCACTTATGTTGTCATGAGCCTCAGGTCCTCTCTGGTTTTCCTCTTCTTCTATCTGAGCTCCAGTCAAATTATTAAAATATGGCATAGGAGCATTTCTAGAGGATTTTATATTTCCGCATCTCTGAACACTGTATTGTACACATGGAAAATATGACGGCAGATTGTCATTTGACATTGTCCAGCTTGTTGGAGATTGACTATCTGAATTCTCTAATTGTTTTGTCAAAAATATATCTGGATACACCTCACTGGGCATAATAGCATGAAAATCCTTGATTGTTGGTGGGGATGTTTGGTTCTCTCCTGAATAATGTAAGAAGTAATCACAGTATTGACTTCTCAGTTGGGAGCGAGTTGGTTCTGAGAACATGAGATCAAGAAATGAGAAGCTGCACTGAGAGGATTGAGATTCTGGTGAAAATGGTCTACAATCTGTCTGTGCTCCTTGATTAGAGGTTAATAATTCTGGTGAAAATACTTTTCTATTAAGTAATCTAAACTGTATTAAAGTATCATCACTTTCAATTTCTAAAGACACAGGTGACAGAGTTTTTCTTTCTACCCTCCTATGTGAAACATCTGAAACTGCTTCACAAAGCTTAGCTGCTTGGGAGTTTGAGGACAATGGCCTACAGGAATTCCATGACTCAAAAGACTCTGAAAAATAGGAAGTTGAAATCACAGGCACTGTGAACTCTTCTGGACAAATCCTTTGTTTATCTTCAGATGTTTGTGTGTGCAATGTGTTCTCATTGTAAATCTGATTAATATCTGTTGAGCTACATCTGTCAGACATTGCAGAAGGTTCTCGACCACCTTCCCATGTGATGGAAAAGTCTTCAGGTAAAAACCATTTGGTACCTATTGGAGAATCGGGTGACATTGCTCTGTAATCACTCACTGACATGACAGATTCAGGAGATGACAGCCTGGACACACTTGTGTTTGTCATCCACATATCAGCTTTGAAAGGGTCTGCTTCATTAATTGGTGAAAATGAGTCATGCTGTTCCTCCAACACCGAATAATTAGGAGTGAAAGGGCAGAAATCTAAAACAACAGATTGTGAAGTCTCAGTTATTCTATCATTTTCAGGTTCAATGTGTGAGAAAAAACCTGAAGGAGTAATATTCAGCTCAGGAGTGTGGGATGTTTTAGATTTAATGTCGGTATCTTTATATTCTGGAAAAGGACATACATTAGTATATCTATCAGTTGAGTCACATGTCAAATGAGTGTAATTACTCTTCGGATGATTAGATGGCATAATAGTTTGAATTGCCAGTTTTTTGTCATATTTCACCATGCTGTACTTCACTGAACTGTACACAGATTCACTTGACTTAATGTCATCTTCATCAATGAAGGGTATATCATCCATTTGTACTTGGTCTTTTGGATTTCTGTTCTTGCATGACTTGACAGCTTTAACTTCCAAATCCAAACTTGAAAAGTGTGGAATCTTGTAATTACTAAGTAGTACATCATCAGGTTCCTTCTGAGATGCCTTACTTATTTGTGCTACATCTGTGTCACCTTGAGCCAGAGTTGACTGTGTTACCATGGTTTGTGACACTGGTTCATAGAGTCTTCTTAGGCTAGTTCTAGTCACTTCTGTATTACCAAGCAGGGGAGTGCAGTTGAACTCATCGGAAAGCTCAGTAAAGTCACTTTCGGCTTTGTCTGACTCAGACAGGCTCAAACTGAAGTCTCTGATAGATATGGATAATGGTACCTTCATAACTTCTGGTGACTTGCCTTCCATATCCTTACAAACACACTGCATCAACAGTGAGGTTTGACAACAGTCACCTTTGAATGAGAGGCTGGTTTGGCCAGGTCTGAGGCAATCACCTTCATTACAACTTGAAACTTGTTGATGTTTCACCTGAGATGCTTGGCTCTTCAGTGTTGCTTCTTTTGTACTGACTTGTGTACTTACTTGCTCATCTGAGTGACTAGTGGATTCTTGTGTAATCACATCCTCTGAGGTCCACAGATTAGGGTTCAGTTCACTGTTGGGAGAAAAGAATAGGCCAAACAACATGGTTTTGATTACAAGATTTAATTATAGTTCAATTAAATGTAAAGCATTGTCTCGTGTTGTTTGCAAGACAACGCTTAAGTTTGTCTTGTTAAATATTACCTTTAACTATTGACACTGTTTATATTCAGATTTTCAATAAATAACTACTGTTTAATCAGTACCTGAACAAAAATGTGTTTTAAAATATTCCCATCAATGTGGCCACTCCACTGAATTTCTATGAACAATTGTATATTTGGGTCTGATTGGATTTCTTAAATGATATACTATAGGTGTGTAGAAACAGTTCACATTTAAATTCCAACCAATTTTGCTGAGTCAATAATAATTCAAATTATTGATTTACTGTGGGATTTCGGGCTCCTCCAATAAGTCTCCGTGCATGCTTTCTGAGTGAGTTTGTCCTCCGGGTTCTGCCCATGAAGGAATATCCAATAAGGAGGCAACTGAGAGGTCTTCTTCAGACACAGCTGGGGGTGGTCTGCGGTCTGACTCTACCCTCCTCACAATTCTTGGGCTGTCTGTATCCTCTTGCACTGAAGATAGAGCTACTGAGACTGGAAAAAAATAGACCCTGGATTAGAGTACATGTTAACACACATATAGAGCTTGGTGTTTGAAATGACTTAAAGGTTCTGTTACCTTCACTGTGGTCAAGAGTCTTTTCTATCTCTGCATATGTCCTTGATGTTTGCTCTTGAACTGACTTGTTCATCTGGGTTTCAATAAGATGGACTATGTCCATGCGATTGATCTTCGTTAGCCTTTTTATCAGGCTATCCTCTGCAGAAAAACAGAAATTTTGTTTAAATATTAAGAATTGTGGATAATGAATTAAGAAATCCTTTTTGACAATACAACAAACACAACATTCCTGTATGCGTTCACTAGGTGCCAGGCAATAATAATGATAGGCCAACTCCAATAAGCCTTCGTAGTACTTTTGTTGCTTGCTTATTTACAGTATTCTCACTGACAAAGAAACATCACATGTTCTTTAACATTAGAAAGAACATTGTAGTTAAGAACTATGTGATGGCAAGATTGACTTAAAAAATAACTGAAGAAAAAATAACTTTTTGAGCAGTAAAGCAACAAGACCCTTCTAATGAACAAATCTGGCTTCTGGTGTCTTAAATGTGCAGTGCCTAAAGTTTGTAAAAATAACTGTGCAAAAAACCCCCAACAACTAGAAAGTACCTGTAGCATGTTTGCCTTCCCGTTCAACCCATCGTTGCAACAAGGCATGACTTTGCTCTTGTAGGGAATTAGGGTTCTCTGTTCTGACTTGCTGAACATCATCCTCATTGAATTCCAGTTCCCTTGCCAGCTCTGACAAACAAAGGAACAGACAAAAAGGTTGAAGAAACATACCTGTAGTTTGGTAATGTGGACATAGATATGACATTGTTTTAAAAGTAGACATTGAAATACACTGTATGAAAACAAACATTTTCACTCACTGACTGCCATTAAATAAGATTAAACATTTCATGTTCTCTATTTGTAGTTACAAACTGCCAGAATAATTAGAAAAAAATGAAATTATGACGATTCTGTGTTCTCATATTCAAGGGGATATAAGAGGCTCTAAAGCTGGTATGGTTCTTGTTACTGAATCCATAAATATGTTTTTAAAAAGAATCTATTGTGTTTGCTATCGATGCATTGACAACGTTTCTTTGTAGCAGTAAGCTGAAGAAAATTAATGGCTTACCAGTCCAGCTGAAGCCAAGAAGATCTGCAATGATTGCTAATGTTTCTTCTTTCCGGTCAGTGTCATCCTGCCAGTCAGCTAAAAGATTCAATCATAGCCAAAACATAAATGGGGATATCCAGCTATTGAAGACACCAACTGTTTTTAACAGTATATGCAGCATAAACACATTACATAAAATATCATTCTGGATTTATACAAAATGTAATTTCCTGAGGAATCTATGCTATGGGCTGTAAAGTCAATGAGGACATGTGATGTCTATATGGATGATAACACAAAACATGCTTTTCGGCCATTAGTGTAAGCAGTGTTGTTAATGTGTTAGTCAATATATGCAAATGGTTCACTGAGTTGATTAATATTAGTAAAAGTGGGTTATTAGTACATAATCCCAACATTGCAATAGACTTGTATCAAAATTTTCTAGTTTCAATTTTAGAATTGCTTTGTCCTCAGACACAGCAATAACTTATCAAATGTAATACACTAATACCCATGTGCACATGAACACAAACAAAATATGACAACAATATAAAATGGGAGGAAACAAATCCCTGTGTTAAAAAACAACAGTAGATGGGTAATGGAGATAATCTTCTCTAAAAGAGAAAAAAGGATCTCGCTGCTAAAGAGAGAAGATAGACCAAAAGCCTAATTCATCTCAAACCATACCTGATGTAAATTCTGGAGTCTGATCATCACCGATTCTCTGCATCTGAGTTTCCACTGTGTCATCCCAGGCAGGCCTGGACTCAAACACATCCTCTGTTCCGCAGGATGGATGTACAACTGGCAACTGACTGCCATCTGAATCTGAACTTTGGGAGGCTGGGATGTCATATGTAAATATAACAGAATCTGAACTCATGTGACTAGTGCTGCTCATTTCATCGGTCTCTAAAGAAGACCTCACAGATGTTTCATTTACTGGAGGAGAACTTGAAGAAATCCAATCACCCAAAGCTTTCTCTTGGATAATGGTAGTAGGTTTGGAAGAAAGAATACTTAATATATTAGAGGGTTGACTACTCTCAGAATAACTCCTACCTTCTTTATTAAATGCCTTAGTTGTGTTATCCTCAGATCTAGTTCTACGACTAAAAGTTAGGATTTCTCCTGCTTCTTGAACTTGAACAAGGTCTGAAAGCTGTGGTTCTCTCACTGATATTTCCTCTCTATCTTTGGGGGTTTCTTTGAAATCCAGGGGTGGGTGTGAGCGTTGATGATATCTCATTTCTATGACTGAGCATTGGTCTTCATCTTCATCAAGCTCATCATCATCAGATGATGAGGAATCTAAAGAATTCTTTTCAGATTCAGCAGATGTATCTAGCTGAAGGTCAGCTATTGTGCTGTCCAGATAGTCCAGTCCAAGGTTTTTGAGACTTTCAGCCTCTGTTGAAATATCTGTAAAAGTCTTCAAAGAATTTGGAGAAGAAAGCTTGGTGTCCGTAAGGCTGCACAGATCAACATTTTGAAGCGATTTCTCAAGCTTTGACTTTTCAAGAGAGGGTTTTGTGGTACTTTTGGATTCAGGACTGGAATTTCCATCACAGACATCTGGAGTTACCTGTGATTTTGGGGTCCCATGAAGGGTTGTGTCTGAAACAGTTGTTTCCAAAAGAGCCTCCTCAACTGGATGTTCCCCGACATGAAAGAATGAATATGATTCCTCTTCCTCATCAAAAGTTCTTCTTGTCATATCAATAGCTCCACCTCGAGTCATTTCAAATAGCTTTCCTTCCTGAAACTGAAATGGACTGGGGCTTTTCTCACCACCTGGTGTCTGCACAATTGTTTTTTGTGTGTCCTCCAAAGCATCAAGAGGCACTTGTTGCTCACCCTCAGTATGTTCCTTTAAGGTCACATTATCATAACTGCAACATAATGTGACATCTTCTACTTCAATAGTTCCATAGTCCTGGGGTTTATTGTTAAACTCCGAATCATGTGTCAATACTGACTCATTTGCAAAGCCACTGGGTAAGGTATGTTCATTTCTCACAGTGCAGGGAAAATGTGCTTTTTCTACTTGAGAACTCACACCTTCTGTCATGTCTTTGTGTATTTCTGCTACTTGGGGCACAGAGACACTTCTCTCAGGTTCCTCTTTCTGACTTGTAATAACACACAGTGAATCTTCAACTGGCTGATTAGAGCTTTCTGCTACTTCTTTTTCAGAGCTTTGGTGTAGCACATCTGTAAAGGAAGCCTTTGTAGCTGGGTCAAATTTTAGATCCACTGCACTTTCATCAGATAGAGAAGGGGCATCTACCAATTTGTCTTTCTTCATTTTGGATTCATGTTCCATTTCATCGAATGTTTTGATCTTTACAGCTATTTTAAACATCTCCTCTTCTGGAGTGTATTGTTTATGGGTGGTGTCATTCTCACTGTCATTACTACCAAGAGAGTCTTGTCTAATGAGTGTGTGAACATCCTCGTTTGACCACATACTAAACCCAGTTACTTCATGTGTAGACTTAGGAGACTGATCATCCATTACTTTACTATCCACTTGTGGGATTGCAGTTATGCTTTCTTGTGTAGTGTTGCCAGATTCATCTGTATGAATGGCTTTATCATAAGCAAAACATGCTTTGAGCTGGGAAGCATAATCTTCATACACAGCTGTCTGTACTGGCAGTTGAAATAGTTGTTCCTTTGGTTGAGTAGGACTTCCTTCAAGAGAGTCTTGACATGGAGATTCTTTAGTGGGGCTTGGCTCAATGGAATCAGGAGACTTCTTCGATGATCTGTCTTCCATAAGAGGACTGGCCTCTAATGAATCCTGATGGCATGGTTCCTGATCTGAGTCATCAAACCCCTGAGTCTGAAGACAGTCTAAATCAGATGGTCGCTTTAGTGTGCTATGAGTACTTGAAACCTGAAAAGTCCCCTGTACATTGAGATGTGATGAAGCAGCTAAACTTAAATTATCTTCTAAATTATCCCTGGGCAGTTTTATTTCTTTGCAGCTCTCACTGACCAGATCTTCCTCAGAATGACTTTGTCTTGTCAATGGTATTTGTTTGTCATTTTCATCCAGGTCACTACTGAGAAGGGACACGATTCTTGACATATCTTTCTCAGTCACTTGCTTTTGTGGACTTCTTTTTCTCTCAAAGTAAACCTGTTCAAATTCACTCTCTAAATCCGATGATTGTTGTTTTTGTTTGACTCCAAACGCAGCCAGCTGAATGTTTCCCCCTTCCCCAATCTGTTCTTCTAAATTATTCCTTGCCAATTTAATTTCTTTGCAGCTCTCACCGACCAGGTCCTCATCAGAAATACTTTTTGTTATCACTGGACTTTTGGAGACATATTCATCTATGTCAGTTCTCAGATGTGACAACATTGTTGACATGTCTTTTTCAGTCACTGGCTTTTTTGGGGTTCCTTTTCTCACAACATCAACCTGGTCAAAATGAGTTTCTAAAACTGAGGCTTGTGTGTGTTCTTTGACACCAACTACATGAGTCTGCCAGTTTTTGTCATCTGCAACCTTGTCTTCTGAATCATCTCTCGCAAGTTTTACTTCCTTACAGCTTTCGCTTACCAGATCTTCTTCTGGATGACTTTGACTTGCCACTGGTTTATGTTTGAAATATTCATCCAGGTTACCAATGAGATGTGACAACATGCCTGACATATCTTTCTCAATTACTGGCTTCTTTTGGCTTCCTTTTCTCTCCATATAAACTTGTTCAAATTGGGCCTCTGAAACAGATGATTGTGTTAGTTCTTTGATTACAGCTGAGTCAGTCTGAACATTGTCCTCTTCCCCAGGCTTGTCTTCTGAATCATCTTTTGCCAGTTTTGTTTCTTTGCAGCTCTCATTTACCAGATCTTCCTCTGGATGACTTTCTCTTGTCACTGGTATTTGTTTGAAATATTCATCCAGGTTAATACTGAGATGGGACAACATGCCTGACATATCTTTCTCAATTACTGGCTTCTTTTGGCTTCCTTTTCTTTTCATATAAACTTGTTCAAATTGGATCTCCGAAACAGATGTTTTTGTTTGTTCTTTGACTATGGCTGAGTCAATCTGAGCATTTTCCATTTTCTCAGTCTTGTCCTCTGAATCATCTCTTGAAAGTTTTATTTCTGTGCAACTGTCATTGACCAGATCTTCCTCAAGATGACTTTGACTTGTCAATGGTTTTTTGATGATATATTCATTCATGTCACTACTGAGATGTGACAACATGCCTGACATTTCTTTCTCTATTGCTGGCTTTATTGGGCTTCCTCTTCTCTCCATGAAGACTTGTCCAATTTTGGCCTCTGGGTCAGATGTTTTTGTTTCTTCTTTGACTACAACCTGGTTGGTCTGAACATTTACGTTTTCCTCAGTCTTGTCCTCTAAATTATCTCTTGCAAGTTTTATTTCTTTGCAGCTCTCACTTACCAGATCTTCCACAAGATGTATTTGTCTTGTCACTGGTATTTCGTTGACATATTCATCCAGGTCACTACTCAGATGTGACAACATGCCTGACATATCTTTCTCAATTACTGGCTTTTCTGGGCTTCCTTTTCTCTTTTCACAAACTTGTTCAAACTGAGTCTCAAACACTATTTGTTCTTTGACTTGAACTACATGAGTCCCCAAGTTTTCCTCTCTGCCTAGCTTGTCGCTTGAAAAATCTCTTGCCAGCTTTTTTTCTTTGCATTGATCATTTATTAGATCTTCCTCAGAATGACTTTGTCTCATCATTGGCTTTTCTTTGAGATATTCTTCTAGGTCACTGCTGAGATGTGATAACATGCCTGTCATATCCTTCTCAGATACAGAATGTTCTGGATATATATTTCTTTCAGTATGAATTTGTTGGCATGGAGTCTCCAAAACTGAAATCATTCTTTCTTCTTTGGGTGAAATTACAGCAGTCTGGGAGTTTTTCTTTTTCTCAATTTGTTCTTCTGAATGATCTCTAGACAGTTCTACTTCTTTGACGTTTTCATGGAGAACATCTTCCAGATGGCTTTTTCTTCCCACTGGCTCTTCTTTAATGTATTCATGAACATCAGAACTGAGATGTGAAAACGTACCTGACACATTCTTTTTGGTTTCAGATTGCTGTAACCTTGCTCCTTCTCTTTTGTATTCGTGTATCAATGTTGAATGGCCAATTTCCTCTGTTTTGTTTTCAGGTGCACTACTTTCACTGTCTTGATCTTCTTTTATTTGACATGTTTTCATGTCCTTGTATGGGGAGAATTTACCATCACTGACTGAAAAGTTTGTTGAGAAATCTTTCAATGTTTCAGATGTTTGGCCTTTTTCCAGTTCACCTTTTCTTTTGTCACCTGCCCCCATTATATTTTCATTTGTCAAAACCTGTGTCCTTTCACCCATCAATGTTTTTTTCTTTTCATTAGCTATTGATGCTAAAGTGTCTTTGTCTATTTCTTCACATTCATCTGTGTCTTGACACTCCTGATCAATTTTAGGTTTTTCAAAAGACTTAGTCTGTGGGCAGTGATCGAAATCCTTTCCCATTAACAACAGCGTCCCTTGCATGTCCTTTTCTGCTGCAGATGCCTGGTAAGATGTTTTCTTCTCTGTCTGGATATCTTGAAGTCCTGGCTCCCTGATGATGGCTTCTTTTTCTTCTATGTCAATTTGTCTATATAGTGTTTTGCTTTCATAATCAGCCAATATATCTGCCTCAGCTGCCCCAAAAATATTCTTTTCTTCTTTGGTTTCACTTATTGAAAGATTAAAAGTCTTTTCATGTCGTTTTTGGTGGGTGTCAGAAGTTTGTATTTCTCCTGAGCTAGAACAAGAGGAATCAACACTCTTCTCTAAAGATTGAGTCAAGTTTTCATCCTTGGGTGTCCCAGGAAGGTCGGCGCTGATGTCTCCCACATAGCAAGGACTGTCAAAGTCACCAGGTGATTCGTCTCCTTCAAGGACCAACGGTTGATAATTGACATCTGAAACTGTTTGAGTCTGCCTAAAGAGCTGATATTCTGGATTTTCTTCCAGTTCAGCCTTTATGTCAGCACTGAAGTCCTCAGAAGTTCTGCGATCTGGGCTGATTTGCGTTTCCTCAGATAAACTCCTGAAAGTGCTTAAGAAGGATCCATCTAACTGCATTTCCCCTGGGCTTTTGTCTGACAAATCTGATGCTTCTTTCTTAAGGCTAATACTTTTATCATTGAAATCAATCCTCTCCATTTTTTCATCAGTATTTCTAAAATAGGTCACATCAGAACTTTGTTGAGATTCATGTTTAGAGTCGTTCTCTTTGTTTACTGTTTGGTGAACTGAAGTAATGGTTGGAATATCCTTTTGTGTTTGAGGATCTGCAACATCATTGGTTTTAATATTTTGAATGCATCCATGTTCAACTGAAGGGTCCTGGAATGTTTTCATTAGTTCTTTCACAGACATAGTGGGCTTACCTTGCTCCTCACCTGGGGAACAGATATGTACTGTCTCACTTTTAACAGAATCAGGACGTGGGACTGTTTTTCCAAAAAGAGACCCGTCTGAAACTGCTGCTTCCACAGATTTACGTAGCACAAAATTTGGTGTTTGATCTTCTGTGCTGTCACTTTGTGGACTAAGAACCGTGAGGCTCTGAGCATGGTCCTGGGATTCAGATTCAGACATAAAATGTGTGCTAGAAGAAGCTATGGCTTTGTGTTGTGAAAGTCCTGTAGTATTTTGTGGCAAATCCTGTTCTGTTTGGAATATTTTCATCCGATCCTTCACAGACAGCGTCTCTTTATCTTGCAGCTCTCTGTTTATGCACTCTACCAGTGGGCTATCATTTCCAAAGTCATATTGAACTGTATCAGCAAACTTTACTGTCTTACCATTGGAAGGTCTTTCTGATATCAACGAGGTTTTCTCAGTAGTGTTTCTGATTGAGCTAACTTGTTCATCTCTCATGTCCATCTTGTCCATTTTATTCACATCCTCATGTTGAGTGAAAATGACAGGAATCTCATAGGTTGGACTGTGCTCTGTTCCAAGTGTCTCTTCGGTATCTGTAAGCTTGCATTGCAATGTTTCACTATGAGAAGAAAGTGGTGCCTTATGCTCAAAAAGCCCAGATTTACATTTTGATGGGTCCTGTCCAGTCTGAAAGGCTTTCATTAACTCCTTCACTGACATAATCTCCTCTAATCTTTCTGTCTGAGATCTAGGAGATTTAGGGGATTTGGGAACTTGTGGAAGTTCTGGCATGACATCGTCTTGTTTCATTGGAATGATGGAAGATTTCTCTGCACATGCTACACCTTGACTAGTTTTTTGCATGTCCTCCTGTTCAACTTTGGTTTGTAAAGCTTTAACCTTGTCTTTTATGGACCCTATAGGTGTCTCAATAATTAAAGGAGAAACAGGTGGCTGAATAACTGAGCTAGCTGAAAAGCTTTCTTCAAGAATAACTTCACCATCCAAAGATTCCTCAGAGCTCACCCTTTCCAGCTCCCCCTCAGAGCTGCTACACCTGGACAGCTCTCGTTCTCTAAGCTTTTTCCTTATAGGTTTTTTGATATTTGGGGGACGTTGCTTGCTATGTAGTGCTGTTTGCAACATAGTACCTTGACCAGATGTGCCTTGGACAAGGTCTTCTTGTGAACTATGTCTCACATCAGGTTCAAAGTTTTCTCCCAAATCTGTGTTGACTTTTGAGACTATGGCTGTCCTTTCTTTCACTGACATACTGCTATAAATAAGGTTCTCTTTTTGAATCTCTCCAGTCATTTCAGATCTATCTTTAAAGTGTTCCACTGCAGCAAATGACTCTTTTTCAACCAACACTACAGCTCTAGCTCTTTCCTCATAGACATCTATTGGAAATACTGCAGATATTCTGACATCTGATATGTCTGATAGAATGTCTGGACTTGCAAGAGTTGCAGGATCAAGTGGTTGATTAGTTCTCAGCGAGAATGTCTCAGTGGACTCAGATTCATCATCTTCAAAGACAAAAAGTTTCATAACCAAAAAGGGAAGATAACATATGGGACAAATCAAGTGGGAAAGAGAGACATTAGAAAATCGTCATCAAGACAATGCCATTAAATATCCATCTTCAGTTCACAGTGAAAGAAGAAGTCTGACAGGGCAGAAGATAAGAAAATCTTGGAAAAAAGGCCCAACAGGGTAGTAGTCCAGAAAGGTTTGAAATAAAAAAGAGGAGCAACAGCATAAGCAAAAGCCAAGAGGAGAAAAAAATAAGGCATGTAAAATGTGGACAAGCACAAAGACAATCTGTTGTTTTTCTACACATTTTGGAATCTAACATGAACAAAACGAAAAGCACAGAATGTAACAAAGAAACCTACATGTGAAATGAACAGACACGACAGAATAACAAACATCGTTATGTACTTTTGAAATACAGTAGTCATGTATGACTATAACATTACATTATTAGGTATGAATTGAAGAGAATTACAGTGCAACTGAAAAAGGAGGTGCTGTATAAACCAAGCAATCTTAAGTCATTGGTAATTTGCTGTTTTAAAGTATCAATTTCAGCTCAAGACAAAAGTAGTATCATAGATTGATACCTATTGTGAAAAGCATAGTTATAGTTTTATTTAGAAGAACTGCAGATCTATATTAGACAATAGTTAATTTGAAAAAGGTTATGGTTTTGTGACTTTATGGCCCATACAAAGAAATGATTGCAATGTAAAATTATACAAACGAAAGTGGGGAAATGTTCACTTGCAGCTATCATTTAGTGCAAGAAAGATTAGATAAAATGTGTGATGTTAGCTAAAGTACAGTTTCGTACATAGTCGGAATTAGAGAACAAACGACATGGTATTATTAAATGCAACCCAAAATTAAAGAAAATTTAAACATAAAAGTGTTTTTTTAAACAACTAAATAGTGATTTCTTCATTTACATTTACTTTAATGTCATTGGACACAACATCAATCCACCATAGCTACAAATTAAAATTATTTGTCAGTTACTTTTATTTATGTATTTATTTGTTTTTGGCAAACTATACAACCTAGCAGTTGTTTACAATAAAAAGGTCAAACAATAATTTAAACAGCTCAGCATAGCTAATAAAGAAAGTTTCATTATTAGCAACTTTGAATGACTACCATAATTTCAAAATTATTCAATTCCTTTATAAAAAGCATATTTAGTAGAGTACCATTTGGTCATCATAATCTGCTGCAAACGTGATGCATAGTCAGACACTAGCTTCTGGAAGTGGGAATCTTAGCCCACTGCTTACGGACAAAGAACTCCACTTTACTAATATCCTTAGATTTGAGTATTGCCACTGAGTTTTGCAAGTCCAACCTGAGAATTTCAATGTAATTCAGTTACTAAAGGCCATTCAAGTATCTTCCAGGATGTCTTGTGACATTGTTATAGGTTAATTAAGTGTGCAGTAAAATCATTTAAAGTAAGTGTAACATGAATCCTCTTCATTTTATTATATTGGTTTATTCTTATTTTCTGAGTTTATTTTAAAGCTTTTTTTATTTTTGGGTTGTATTTCTGGGTGGGTCAAATACATATTTTGACATGCTGCTAATAAAACAGATAAATGGATGCAAACAAACAAAAAGAGGTCAAAATAAATACTTTTTATATTTTGTTTGCACAAAATAAGTGTGCTCTTAAATTGACTAAGCTCTGAATCAAAATCATTTTAAGCCAAAATGAAAAAGCATTGTTTTGACCTTAATCAATGATAGGCTGTTAGAAAAATCTAAACAGTGAAAAATGAAAAATGCTAAGAGATGGAGAGTGTTAGTAAAGTCTGCAGTGAGGGAACACAGCCATAGCATAGCTGCCATCAAAAAACATGTTACTACACACTGTGTTAGTGGAGCCAAACAAGAAGCACGGTTCTCACACTATTCTATCACATTCAGCTACCAACAGTTAATGAAATGTCAATTAATGGACTTATCTTAGATTAAGTAGTTAATAGATTTCTTTACAACAAATAACTGAACAAAATTTGGTCTCAATTAAAGGCCTGTATCTTATTTTTCTGTTTTTGTCTAAAAATTTAATGTATACATTTTTCAAATTTGGAATTAATATCACTGAATAAAAACTTACATTTCTTCTCACTCTTCTCACTCTGAAAAGAAAGGATTTAACAGTCATTGCTATAGCTCCGTGATTTAATATTTTTTAATTTAAAACAGCACACAAAACATTTAATTTACCTCATCTTCCCCATCTTGATCTGAGTCAGATTCCTAAGGAGAATAAAAAAAACATTTAAGTCTCTATACTACTAGGAAGAATGCATAGTTTCTAGTTATGCATTCATAGAATATAAATCAATAATAATTGTTTCACTTTAGATATTTACACTGACTTTTGAGTATGTTGGAAGAGTGATGTTAAGGTTGCAGATGGCATTGTGATGAAGACTTCGGTATGTGCGTGGTTCTTTAGTGAAGGACAATCGTCCGCAGGGCTCCTGGGCAGTATCACGAATCTGATCAATGAAGACATCAATGAATTTAGAGCTCATTCATAGCGATCCAAACAGGAGTTTCAGAAGTGTTTGCTTGTTGTATGATCATACTTTAATAAAGAGTGCCAGTCTGTTCTCTTTAAAAGCAAAGAAACTGAATACATGGTGCTGCCCACTCTTGGTAAGGGGTACAAGGTTTCCGAAGCAGTCTGCATATATGGGTTTTCCTTCCAGCACCTGTATGTAGATGATATGATAATATGTGAAAATGATATAAAATCATCTTTGCTCTATTCAATTGTATGATCACCTTTTAGTACAACATTAGGAAAATAATCTTTGTTGTATTTAGTTGTCCATAAAAATTGGCTTCTATAATTTCTTTTCTCAAACATTTCCCTCATTTTATGTATTCATTAACCGCACCTCAACATCTCGGCTGCGAGCTACTTCGGTGAAGTTCTCTTGCTGTTCCAAGGTTTTGTCCATCTTGTCATCTGTCATGCAGAAGCACCGCAACCGTGCCTCAATGGGATCCAGCGTTTTGGCAAAGATGACAAACTTAGCCATGTAGGGTACACAGATGATTTCTCTATACAGCTGTGTCCCAAAATTAACAGACTCCTGGGTCTGTCTGCAGTCTATAAGCCAGAACCTGTAAATTTCAGTCAACAACCAGCATTTAGTTACCAGAAGACTAAATAAGGAGGCATACTGAGCTTACAAAACAACTTCAGTCCACATCAACAACCTTCAAAAGAGACACCAATTTACCTTGCTGAAACATTGGTGGTGAAGGAAACACATTGGTTAACAAAGGTGAGTGGTGTGGACCCAGTGATGTCTTCCCACTGGGCAGGTGTGGTTCCACCTAAAACATAGAACAAGTTACATCAGGTGCTACATCACATTTGATGTATTACTAATAGAATGGTTATATAAAAGTAATTTGCTTTAATGGATAAAAGCAAAGACAACAGTTCATACATCAATAAAAAACAATCTAAGCTATGATTTTAGGTTAAAACACCTAAAATCATAGCTTAGATTGTGGTTCACAATATATTAAACAGATGTTTTTTCAAAGGTATTAAGTTGTTATAATTTCAAGAACTTTACCATAATAGCTCAGATTATTTGCCATGTTACCTGTTATACTGCAGAGCAAACGTAAAGTGGGGGTCTCCCCACTGAACATGGCATTTGGTCCATCGGTGTTGGAGCTCTCGGGGATTGGAATCGTCATGGTGATCGGTTTGTGAAATTTTCTCCGTCTGGGTTCTAATGTAACAATTGGGCTTAAAGTGGCTTTGTTGCCAAGACTCTTTTTCACCAGTTCCACATCAATAGGCTGAGCCTAAAAAAAGAGACGCTAAATGTGTTAATAGTGTTCTGTAAAAATGAAATGGTTTACTACTGCTCCACAGTGTAAACTGTAGAAACCGATGGTAATAAAGCATATGGAGGCAGTATGCAAATGTGTGCATATAAGCAGGTAAATATTGTGATCAACATAGGCAAGCATCATCATAAAGAAATTTTGCATTTTATAGGATCTGAAAAGTTAATTTGTCTTCAATCTTTAGTTACATTTGACAGGTATTTTTGCCTGTATATTCTGAATTTCATAGTGCTATAAACTAAGCTAAAAAATACTGACCTATACTTCCTAGTGGATAACACAAAGTAGCCATAAATCATATAGTGACCAGACAATTGCTCCTTAAATAAATGCACCTGTAGCCCGACTCTGATCTTCTTAGTGAGGGCACCTTCAGGGAAGACAGCCTGAACCTGGGGCACAA
Organism: Brachyrhaphis roseni; assembly: GCA_903066815.1. NCBI lineage: Eukaryota > Metazoa > Chordata > Actinopteri > Cyprinodontiformes > Poeciliidae > Brachyrhaphis > Brachyrhaphis roseni. The sequence goes on along the minus strand of CAEFZY010072318.1, from coordinate 146,165 downwards.
GGGTACTGCTGAGCACGCCACCCTCTGGACCAATCAGATGGCTGTCCTGCTTTATTCTCGATACCACCGCGAAATACTGAGGGAAGTCTCTGGTGATGATTCGGCAAATTCTCTTCTTTTCAAGCTCTTCGGGGGAATCGAGCTCTATGAAAGGTGGAGACAAATGATGCTCCTTAGTATTTACTTTCTTTACCCATTCATTAAAGGATATATGGATTATTGTCATTGTTTCTTACTTTCATCCATGCCATTAAGGATCTGGTTCAGCTCTTCCTCAGTGAAGTCACAGTGGTGTTCTTTCCAATTGTCTCCGGTTTCGCTCCGCAAGATCACAAGTTCCCTCTCAGTGCCCCGAAGAGCAGCAAAATGGGGAATCTCCACAATCACAGGCCTAGTGTGGAATCAAGAGGTGAAACAAAAGAGAAAAAATTTAATTAGAAAATATAGAGGTCTGACAGGGCTTTCAGGATGTAGATACAATTAATGTTAAATAAGCCATCTTATGAACAATCAGGTAAAATAAAAAGGAATTTATGATGTAGGTTTGAGGAATTTTGATTTCATGCTAAAACGATCATAAGAAATAATTAAAAAGAAATATTACGGATAGCATCAACTCCATATGAGATAAGCAAATGCAACTAAGAAAGACATGAAAATAACTGAGCAACCCAGGATCCTCTCGCAACAAGAAATTCTTTTGAGTAAAAAAAACAACAAATTATGAAAATCAAGAAACAATAAGAACTTAAACACTTTGTAAATAAAAATGGATGATCTTAAAGTAATCATAGCGAGAAAGAATGAGTGCTTATGTGACCAGGATTCCAAGGTGGCAGGATGCACCCCGTCCTATGATCCTACCCGAGGAACTTTGTTCCTGGAGGACCCAGCTGCAGGATGCGACTGACCAGGCTCTCGCCCTCATTCAGAGGGGGAGGAGCAGTGGGAAGATGGAGCTTACTGATTCCACACGCAGCACAGAGGAAGGAGTGAAGAAGAAAAGTTTGAACACACCACACCGCTGAGCATACTCATGCAACCAAATACACAAATTCTAACAAACACACACATATATTCATGTAGTGGATTAATTTGCAATGACCAGCATAAGTTATGAGTCTAATTCAGGCTCATGATCTTTAAAAATCAGTTCTGAAGGATGAATTAAATAATCTAACCAATTAAAAATTCCAATCAAATAAGTGAAAGGTTTCTTGATGTTTACCACAGTAATGATTCATATACCCAGCAAAATAATTATAAATAATCTTTATTTACTTTTACTCCCAATTACTCCCAAGCTGGGGTCTCCAACTTCAGCCTTCAACAGCTACTGTCCTATAACTTTCAGGTGTATTCCTGTTCCAACACACCTGACTCAAATGACTGAATTACCTCTTCAGCATGTCACCAAATTAGGAAAAGGTTTTTTTAATGAAACACCCATTTGAGTCAGAAATTCACCAAAAAATTGCAGAGCAATAGTTCTCAAGGACTGGAGTTGAAAACCTCAGCGCTGAAGTCTATTATGTGATGATTAATCGGAATGAAAAATCCCACAAACATATTAAAACAAAAAAAATGGAACGCTAATTCTAAACATCACAACAATAAATTAGAAATTATGTTTTTTATTAGTAAGAAATAAGCATTAAAGATATTATATTTTTAAGTTTATTTGAGAGGGACATACACATAATGACAGACAAACTGAACATAACATGTTTGCGTCAGTGCAATAGCAAGAGCTAATTAGCAGCACTTGTCTCTAGATGGGCTTTTAAACAGCATATCTTAAAACTAGTAAAAATTGAATTATTTAAATTAGCAAAACATAATGTTGACAACATATACACAAACAGTGTATTTTAGCTTCCTAAGTATTCCACTTTTGTCAAAAGTTTTCTACGTCTCTGGTATTAAAGAAATGATTCCTCAGGATAATTTTGAGTTATAATTTGAATCTGCTGTTACTGGCTATGGAATCTCCGTACGTTCCTAGTTATGAATCTGGAATCATTTGAAGTGCTTTGATTCCAGTCATTGATTGCTCAATGGCATTTATTTGTTTTCCTCTAAATGGATTTAGAGGAAAACACATAAACCTTTGTAGAAATGTTATGCAGTAATATACAGAAGTGACAAAGCAAACACAAAAACATTTTTCACAACCCAGATCTAGTATATCAGACTTGGGCTAGGCAAAAGCATCTATCTGGTTCTGTTTCTTTGTCTTCTTCTGAGTCAAAACTCAGCTGCTCTGGAAGTAAGAGCAGCTGAATGGGATGCCTGGAGTGACTTCCCATTCAAAGAATTCAACTGAATTAAATTACAAACCTACTTTTCACCTTTTTTGAGCATAATGTTATTGCCAAAAAAGAACAAAAAAAAACATTTTAAAGTCACAACAGGTTAATTAGTAAAATATTACAGTAGCTATATCCTTCCAACCAACAAAAGAGCAAAAAACAGCGTAGTTTCTCTTACTTCACAAAAATAAAGCAAAAAAAAAGGAGCATTGCTCTCCACCTTGTTGATCTAAGAGGTCTGTCAACTATACTTTGGAGGTATTCAACAAAAGGAGCAAAAGTTTTGTGAAAGGTCAAATCTGAGTGTTTGTGGTTGCTACATACATCAACATTCACCTACCCCAGAAACTGAGCTCCAGTCGGTCCGACCTCTATGATGCGACCAGCAAGCCCCTCACCCTCCACCATGGGGGGCATGGAAGCCAAGCGATGTCTCTTAACCAGTCTGCATGTTACGCGAGTGGGTGCCGAACACTTCCTTGGTGGCACAATGATCCGTAGGCCATTATGACGACAACCACGCATAGCTCCGCCTCTGGCATCTACCATGAAGCTAACCAGGAAGCTAGAGATAGAGGGCCCAGGAAAGAGCAAACTGAGTTTATATATAAGATTTCTATCAGTTGTTTACTGTGTTGGTAAATCTCCATGCAAACAAATTGAATGGAGGAGAAATAGAGACATTTACAGCAAATGGAAAAACAAAGATTTTCAGCTCAAATTCACATATCTACATATACTGAATAAAAGACACATGACTTTATTTGTACCACTGTCTTAAATTACATGAGACTACATGTTTCCTGTTTTAGGTAAAAATCTGAAAATTTTAAGACAAATATTTTCTTTTGTATTTGGCATAATTGTCTTTCAAACTGTATGGCTTTGTGAGACGTTTTTGAAACCCTTAAACAAGGTTCTTTAAGTAGTTTGGGGGAATTTCTTATGCCGACAAAACTGCCCTGCCATGTTTGTAGGCTGCCTTGCTTACACACACCTTTTCAGCTTTGAATTTACTGATTTATCAGGTCTTTGTAAAGGCCCTTCAGTGACATTGGTTTTGTTGTCATTTATATTCATTTTCCACTGAATGGAACAGAATGGATAGGTGCATCCCACAACACAGTCCATTGATTGGGGGACAGAAAAGCATCCTTGCTTGTGACAAACAAGATTATACCAAGTCACAACGTCATGTGTTTGAGTTTGGCCCTACCTGCCCAGTGAGAGTCCAACTGGTGGTGGAAAAGCTCTCCTAAATGCACCTGAACATAAAATAGTGGACCTGACCCCACCGACCCATACCATGCAGCTCAAAGGAAACAAGACAGAACTAAATGGATATGTATAATTAAGGTTTTTGTCAATTTTTTGTCCTTTCTCTTCCAAATGTAGGTATGGTAATTAGGGCCAAAACCTTTAATATTAGATTCATGAGAGCACAGGACAAGTCTCCAAGAATTAAGATCTGTCCCTGGAATGTATGTGAAAACTGTTTGATGTTGCTTTTGGAGAAATAGCTTTTACTGCAAGTGGCTCTTCAGCCTCTGTCGGTAGAAGACTTGTTTCACTGAGGGTAATAAAATTATTTTACCAGTTAAACCCAGCATCTTAAAATACCCTTCTTAAATAGTTTCATGATGTCACTTGAGGAAGAACATGTGTCTTAAAATACATCTACAGGTGGTCTTTGGATTAAGTAATATTTTGTGAGTTAGCCTAGCAGAAATCTTCTGGACTATTCCAAATTTGAAGGTATAGCAGTTTAAGTGTATGAAACACTTCTGCCCTTGGAGAAAAAGATACAAAAATCAGTGAAGAAAGACAGGTGCAGGTTTTCTTAAGCAGTCTATGTAAAATGCTAAAGTTGTGTATTTGTAACTTCAAAAACTGGAAAATTCTTGCACAACATTTTTAAATTCTGAATGTTTTTATACTTGAAAATGACTGATTACTGCTCGTGTATGAGAACTTTGTAAAAAAAAAAAAAAAAGGCAGAAATTATTTTTTATAGGCACTACAAATATAAATAGTATTTTTCAACCATATATCCACAGATTAATAGATTAAAAAACTCAAAGAATAAAAAAACCCCACAGTTATAGTTTTTATTTTTTATTTTTTTTAAAAAACCCTAAATCCAGGTCGTATAAACCCATGCATTGATAAACCATGCAAAAATAGGATGGGAGTGAGAGTGTAATTAAAACTGGACTGAATTAGTCACATACAAGCACAAAATCAAGAGTATCACCTGCTGTTGTCATGGTCTAGGCATGGAGAGGAACGGCTAGAAGCAGAACACAGCAGTGACATACAGACACCCAAACAGAATCACAAGAGGACAATGGAAAGAAGTAACAAGAGAAAAAGAGAGTAAAGAATGAGTAAAAGTGGAAACAAACCCAACCAGACACAAGAATACACACAAGCACACTAGTACACATCAAAAAGTGCAATGTTTCTTGCCAGTCATCTCAGAAAGTGAAACTCATATATAAAATCATCACACATAGAATAAAATAGTCCAAGCATTCGTTTCTTGTAATTTTGATGATTATGGCTTACAGATAATAAAAACCCAAAATTTACTGTTTTCTTTACATGTAAGCCATAATTTGCAATTAGTACAATTGCAAAATACAAAAGCTTGAATTATTTTACTCTGTGTAATGAATCTTTATAAAATGATTCTTTCACTTTCTGAGGTGACTGATAGTAAATATTGTAATATTCAAATTTTTTGAGACGTACTAGTACATGAAGAAAAGAAGAGAGCACACCAAAAATCTAACCTGCTTGGTTATTTCATAATCCAAATGCTGGGGACATGTTGTTAGGACAGAAGTTGGGGCGTTTTCACCAAAGATTGGGTAAAAACTCAAAACCCAATTTGATATTCATTGGTCAACAGCAGAAATGCTTTTAAAACTGCATGCACATTAATTGTGTAGCTGTGATTCCCTACAGTAACGTCAGAGCACTGGATGACCTGACTGGTTGGTAGAGAACATAGCTTTGTAATGTTCACAGTTTGAGACACCGCTTTCATATGACGGACCTTTGCACATGTTGCTGTACGTACAAAAATAAAGCAAAAATTTGCAACTGGATACAACACCAGAACCCTAATGTTATATTAGATATAAATGTTTCCTCTCTGGATGTATAATTGCTAAATTAATGTTTTAATAGAAAGTTGTGTTCTCTCTATTACTTAAAGTTGTAATGTTAGATATTGAGTGGGTTAAATGTAGAGACATGTATTGCTTTTGGAGCATTTAAATTAAAAATTAGAACCATTTCATTAGGTAATTTTTTTAATAAATGTTCTTGTGGTGCAGGTTTTTGAACCTTGTTCTTTGTTGTTAACAAATACCTTTGTGTATTTAAGTCTATTGATCTAATGTTAGCATGATGCAAAGTAAACTAAAAGATTAATTTTAGTGTATGGCTTGGCTGAGAAAATGCTGTAATCACTTTGACAAAATGAACAGGAATTTATTTGATGTAGTTTTGTAAAACTACATCAAAACAATATACAGTTTCATAAATTCAGTAAGTTATGGAAATCTCTAGGTGTGAAGTAGTGTGTTCCTATACCCTGAGTGCAGCAGACTGGAAGACAGCATGACATTATCGAGATGTTCAGCACCCCAGCTCAGACGGAAAGTTTCCTTGTCGTTCTCTCTAGACAATGTTGATACCTAAAACACAAACATCAGCTGGTCAACTGGATTTTTAAAAAGACGGTCTAATAGAGGCTTGCAGGATGTTGCTCCATGTTCCCCAACCTGGTGGCTCGTCAGTATGTCTTCGAAGAGAACGTCCTCCCTCTGATGAAAGCTTTGGTGAATAGGGGTGTGCTGGGATCTGTTGGAAAGCCAAAACTTTTGACTATAGTTGGAAAGTGTAGGTGACATGGCATCCCATGCATTGGTTCTCATTCTGCATGTACGGTTTTTGTCACCTGTCGAAGTTGTGACTCATATAGCTGAAGCTGTCCAGATAATGTTCTGGCAGAGAGTCGTCCTGCAGTTTCCATATGTCCTCTGCTCTCAGGTACTCCCCACCATCCCCCGTCATTGTGTCCTCGCCTTGAGACAGAGGTAGAATCATATCGTTAAGCACATAATGGAAAAAATTATAATGTGAATTACTAATTATCTTATTACTAACCATTGTCTGAAATATTTATGAACTCTAATGCACAATCTTTCAGAATCTAAAGCAACAAAAATATGATTGGGACTATTACTTTGATCCACATTTAACACTGTTGTTTTTATTGACTGTTTATTCAGTGAATGTCTAAACTGGTAATGATGAGGAATTTGATGTTGCTGTAGTACAAAAAGACCTAATAGATGCTACAAAGGGTAAATTATTTGCTGTTAAAATCAAGCTTTTCTCGCAAAGCTCAAACCAGTTTCATCAGCATGCCCCCACAGTTTTAAGTCCTTATTCTTCAAATGCCAAACATTTCTTCTAAGTTATGAACATTCCAAAAAGTTTAGTGATCATCACAAATTTGATTTCAAATCGCACAAACCTCATGGAAAGATATAATTGGTATAAATTAGTTCATGCTCCAATTTACAACAAAACAATCCATAATCTGTTATCAACTTCATAGTTAAATGGAGTTCAATAGTAAATTCACACGCAGTTAGTACTGTGGCATTATGGTCATAAACACAGAAAAAAAAAAAAAACATTTAAAGAACTTAAAAAACCAAACACACTCAGGTATTACAGGGCCTAGCAATCTAAAATCCATTTTGTTTATCTACAAAATATTGATGTAACACTGCAAACCATGCTGACAGAGCATATAGTACCTTCCAGTGCCACTGTCATCTCAGAAAATGCTTCATCTTCCACCTTTAAAACTATGGGACATATATTTTTAAATGCATGTCTTGATAAATACATAATTCCTCTCTGTCTGCCAAAATTAACACAGATTGTATCTTCTCTGTAGCCTTAGTTAATGAAATTCATTTTTAGGTTTCAATCATTACATGGACTTTGATGTAACTCACCTTCCTCATCTGATACATCTAGAATCTCTGTCATGGTCTCTGGAACGTTGAGTTTGTGTTTCTCTGTCACCGTCTGCCATGGCACACACAGAGAAGGTATGGTACATCAAACAAAAGGTTAGATTACGGTACTAAGGATTTGCTTCAGATGTGTAATGATAGCACAAACTCACAGTTGTGGTGGTGATGATCTCTTCTGTAACAACTTTCAGCGTGTCAACCACAGAGATGTAACCGAGGCGTTTGGCAATGGACAGAGCAGTGTTCCCATTCTGCCAGAGCAAGGGACAGGAATGTTAAAAAACAGAATGATGATTAATATTTTCAGTAAGCAGTAGTATGTGGGATTATCAATGTAATACCAAATATGAGAGTCAATGAAAGGCATAAATTTCAGTCTTACTACTGTGGTTGCGTTGGGTTTGGCCCCATGTTGCAGCAAAACATTAATTATGTGTGTGTTCCCTTGTTGTGCTGCCTGGTGAAGTGGTGTGTAACCATTCTGTAAACCAAAACAAAAAACACAAAGGGCAATTACATTCAAAAGCTTTATTGTCACAATGAAGCAAATATGAATATAAAGTCTGTGTATTTTGTTTAAGCTAAGTTTTTATTCTTCATATGTAAAAACCCCAAACAATTTCTACCTTGGTTTTGGCATTGACGCTGGCACCCTGCTGTAGCAGGAAGTTAACCATTTTGACATTTCCGTAATGACATGCTACTATCAGAGGAGTGTATCCAAGCTGCAAAGGGAAGGAGAACGAGAACAGGATGAAATGATTTCCAGACATGGCTGATTATTCTGCTTGGGTGCTAAACCAAGTAAAAAGAAGAAACTCTTAAAAATGTTGATACCTATATCTCAAAATTATGGGAAGCTATTCTGTGGACCAACAGAGACCAAAGTGGAACATTTTGGAAGTTGTGTGTCTTGTTACACATAGATGCAATTGAGATATTGTGGTCTGACCTTATAAAGACCACTAAACCTTAAAAGTCTTCTACTTTATCTGTGACAGTTGTTAGGTTTAAGGTTCAATTACTTTTTCCATTTAGGAAATTAAGAATAATTAAGAATGTCAGCTACATTTAAATAAAGGTAGTGGAAATACACACAAAGAACATGTAAACAACACGTGTAATTCTATATGATCACATCCCCTAGTATGTTTGCTACTGTGTTTTTTAGTGCATCAAAGAGTGTGTTCGTACTTTAGTTTGCTGGTCCAGGTTCGCATCATGTTTGGCCAAAACCTCCGCTGCATTCACTCTGTCCTCCTGGGCCGTGAGATGCAAAGGAGTGAGTCCGCTCTGCAACATACAAAGCACAAGATTCTCACAGTGAGTAACAGCAATCAAAATGGATGTCAAACAGTAAATAAAACAAACACGATCAGCTTATTATGTATGGGACCTTGGTTGCTGTATTGACGTGAGCTCCTTTGCGAAGCAGCAGGCTGACCATTTCAGCGTGTCCTTCCTGGGCTGCCAGGTGCAGGGGACTGACTCCCTGCTTGGTCAGAACGTTGGTCTCTGCTCCGTACTGCAGCAATGCTAAAGCAATGTTGGTCTGGTTCTTTTTAGCTGCAATGTGAAGTGGAGTGTAGCCGTTCTAGACAAGATGGAAGATTGACAATTCACGATGAAATAAACTGCTTCAGAACATTTACATTTGAAACCATGTGGCTTTTACTAACCTTTGCAGTGGCATGCGGTGATGCCCCTTTATCCAGCAGCAGCAGAGCCACTTCCTGGTTGTCATAGTGAGCTGCTACATGTAATGGAGTCAGGCCGTTCTGTGAAAAAAGGCATTCCAGTAAATGATACTTAAGACAGAATAACTTACCTTTGCAGTTTTATTATCTAAATTTAGATTATTCATAATGAGTAATATTTTGCAAAATATTCCACTGTATTTTAGAGATGCAAACTAATTACTGAATTGTAGCTATAAATTTAATGCTCACCTTCCCAGCATCATCTGGAAGTGCTTTCCGTTGAAGAAGAAGGTTAGTTACATCAAGGCTTCCATATTTGGCTGCTACATGTAAGGGAGTGAATCCTTTCTGTGGAAATTTAATTGGAAAAAAATCCTTATTTCCAGATTGTTTTTTCGTCATGCTGAGTACCATCACAGTATGCAGACATCATCCTCCACCTTCCACCCACCTTGGTGGCCAGCGAGTGCGAGGCTCCTGCCTCCAGCAGGACAGCCGCTGTCTCTACCTGACCCTCCCTGGCTGAAATGTGGAGAGGGGTGTAGCCGTTGGTGGTGGCAGCGTCCGGGTGGGCCATGTGCTGCAGGAGCAGTTGGACAATATCGGTTTCACCCAAACGAGAGGCAATGTGGAGGGGTGTTTGGTCCTCCTGTTGGTAGATGGAGAAAGAGAGAGAATGTGTTTTAGAAAAGTCAGAATATTAGAAGCAAAACATTCTTTCTCATTTAAAGGTCGTAATGATACTGTATTTTGTTGGGAATTATATGTGATAAACCAGTACAAAATGGCATGTAACTGTAAAGTGTAATAAAAATTAAATGCTTGCTAATTAATTAATCAAACAACCAAGAGGATATCTGCTTTTCTATTAATCTAGTCTTTTGGAAAAAGCAGCAAGAAAAAACATGTAACAGAAAAACAGCCATAGAAAGTCCCATTGGGACACTGCAACACATGGATGGAGGTGCTCTGGTCAGATACATGTAAAATGCCATCTGTGACCACAAACTAAAGCTGCACATCACCACTACCATACCATGCATGGCAGCATCATATTATGGTTATGTTTTTCTTCAGTGGGGAAATGCAAATGCTCACTCAGATTTTTTAGATTTCTATTAGTAAAAAAATTGAAAACAATGTTTTAGTTTTTATTCTCTCCACAATGAAGCTCTACATTGTGCAAGTCTGTCACATAACCAAACAAATAAAACAAAGTAGGGCTTGTCTTTAAAATATTAAAATATGGAGAACGTCAAGAAATGTAAGACTTTGAAACACTATAAAGTGATGAAATTGGGAGATGACTCACTCTGGCCATAGCATCCACCAGGGCTCCATTTCTCAACAAGCAGCGAACCACTTCCATCTGACCTGCTCGTGCTGCCATGTGGAGCGCTGTCTCACCTCGCTGTCGTGCAAAATCACAACATTTAGTGACATTAAAACACTACGATGAAGGAAAAACCCACCACTAACTTGTAAAAACTACAACTCACAATGTTGCGGACATCAGGAGAGGCCCCGTTCTGCAGCAGGAGCAGAACAATGTTGAGGTGACCCATGAAAGCTGCTACATGGATGGGTGTCAATCCAGACTGGGATGTGAAAGACAGAGAGGTAAAAGAGCAAAGACTGCCATCAGGTGAAAGTGCACAGAGTTGTGAACAAGCATTTTCTTTTCAAAAAATTGTGCAGAAACTTACCTCAGTAATGGCCTGGATGGAAGCACCATATTTAATAAGGAGCTCCATCACTTTCACTCGATTTTTCTTGCAAGCAATATGGAGAGGAGTAAATCCATTCTGACAGAGAGAGAATTAATAGACAATTGTTTTGTTATTCCTCTGCAGTTATTGCTTGCATAAAATCTAAGACAGCTCCTCCATATTGATTTGATTTCTCACCAGCGCTCTGGCATTTGGATTGGCTTTCTTGTCTAGGAGGAGCTTGGTGACTCTGTAGTGGCCACAGTGAGCAGCAACATGCAGCGCCGTGAGGTAATCGAGTGTAACGTCATCAACAGGCGCCATGTGTTGCAGCAACAGTTTCACACACTCTATGTGGTCTCCCTGAGCTGACATGTGCAGCGGGGACAGTCCGTTCTGTATGGTGCAAGAATATATGTAAAAAGTAAATAAGAAGACGGCAAAGAAAATGCCTATACAGACACAGTAAAGGAACAGCAGTATTTTACCTTGGTTCTAGCTAAAATGGGTGCTTCTCTTTCCAGCAGAAGCTCCAGGGCTGTGTCATGTCCACTCCTGGCAGCACAGTGTAGAGGCGTCAGACCATCCTGTTGGGCAATCACATAAAACCCACATAAGTAACGAATCAGCAATTGAAAATCTGAGAAGCATGTTGTGGAAACAATGATTTCTATAAGCTAGTATCAAAAATATAAGGTTTTATTCAATAAAATCTGTGGCCGAAAAAATTCATTAACGTCTTACCCTTGTTTTAGCATCTATTTGAGCCCCTCGATCCAACAGCAAAGCCACCATGTTGGTGTTTCCTCTCTTGGAGGCCACATGAAGAGGCGTTATCTCATTCTAACAAGAAAAAGGAGTAAACAGAAATAAGATTTTACCAAAAACAATAAGACTCTCAAAAATAGAACTCATTCTTATATTAAATGCATTTTACAAGTAGCAGGACATAGGTACCGATGTATGTCACAGTTTATGAAAATTATCGCTTAACCCATTGCTGTCTTAATCTACTTTCAACTATATAATAAACATAACTATTTGTTTTTGCTTCCAAGCAAAAGCTAAATTGAGTAAGACATTGTTGAGTCGAATATATTACATACAACACTTATAAATTTTAATAATAATTTAGGTATGTTGCAAATTAGAATTATTACTGGGCATGCCAATCATTAACAAATTACTCGGTCTTGAGTATGATAATTTTATTGACTCTTCCATCACAATTGCCAGACAGGTCTTTGAAACTGCATTACAGTTTCAAAGACCTGTAATGCAAATTGTACACATTTCTGTACAATTTCTCTGGTCCATCAACACAATATTTTAAATTCATCGTTAAAATATAAAATCGAGCTTACATATTCACATTCTGACTACTAGATGACAACAAGTACTTCCAATATGGCAATTTACATGAGATGAATGTAAATCAACATATAACTTTGCAGCTTGGACCACTGGCCATTTAGGATCTACTCATGACAAAAGTTCAAATAGGAATAAAAACAATCCATCTAAAATGGTGTGGCGCTTGGTGAAGCAATTTAGTGGGTCGTCCATATGGACTATTAGCCCTCATTGCAGCCATCGAAGGCTTGATTTCTGACCGCAGAACCTTTGGTGCATCTCCCATACATCCTCCATTTCTCAACCCATTTCCTGTCTAAAATACACTTACTGGTTTCTAATAAAGTTAATGTTTTGCTCTAAACATGCTGTTCTAGGGCTTAACAGACAAGATGCTCAGAAAAAGAAGCTGAGACTGTACCCGCGCTGTGAAGTCAACGGCAGCTCCTCTGTTCAGCAGCAGAGTGGCGACGTTCACATTACCGTAGTGAGCAGCGATGTGCAGGGGAGTGAAACCGCTCTGTTCGCAACAGACAGGTAGAACACAGAGAAGAACGGAATGAGTGCAGTTATCATAAGTAGGTAAAGAAAAGAACCCTGACAGCTGAAGCAGTGTAATGACAAATATGCATGCTGTCAAAATATAAACTGGCCTTAAAGAAGCGCAATAAAGGAGCATATGCCAAAATACCTCATGCAATGCTTTCTGCATGCTAAACCCTTGGACATAAAACATGCAAGCTAAAAAGTTTCAACAATTACAACTATTATTTCTGAACTTTAAAAAAATCATCAAAAAATAACTGCATTTCTGCAGGGACAGACAAATGAATCCTATTAAAAAGCTCCAACATATCTACATAACACACTAAAAGTATGTTTGGCTCCTTACCTTCCCATTCTGATAGACACGGTGCAATTTAATTAAGAAACACAGTTAACTTAAAGATAAACCAAGTATTTCAGAGAATAAAAGCAATAATAACATGCTGAAAGTACACATGCCATAAGTTTTTTCCTGATAAAAACAAGCATGAACAATGAAAAAAAATACCTCTACCGCTAAGTGTTCAATTAAAAATGTATAAAATAAAGAATGGCATTTAAAAAATTTTCAACCTCTTTAAAGGTAAAAAAATAAAATGTGATGTAAGCTCCTGTAGAGTTTCATTAACAAAACATTCTCTTGGATCAAGTAAAACACCAAGTGTTTCTCTATTAGCCATGCAGTGTGTGACCTTCATGCATCCATATTAACGGTACATAAATGTGAAGTGCAGGAATTCTGAAAGTCACAAAAGCTCCATTAAATTTGGGGAAGTTTCAGGATAAGAGAGCTGAAAGAGATGGCCATAGGTGACAAAAACAAAATCAAATGAAGAGGTGGCGAGTCTGTATACCTCTGTGGTTCTATTGACCATCATCTGGTTAGGAGGCATCAAAAAAGAAAGGAGGAATAGGGTGTAGGAATGTTAGGGAACGGACTTCAGACTGTAATATAAAACACAAGCTCAAGACACTCAAAGACAAGGAGGCATAGAGTAGGACAAGGGGTCTTAAGAATTAAACTGGCATATGTTTTTGTATATCAGGGGCTTTTAAAGAGTGGAAGAGCGACCCCCCACTAGGAGAACAAACATACAACTTCAAATTATCTTGGTCGAACTTCCTTGTTTTTATTTTGCTTGGCCCAGACTCTGTCCTTACTCACCATAGCCTTAGGCACTAAAAATCTGTCAGCCATAGGCTTCGTGAAATTGGATACTTATTATTTTACTTATTTTTTTATTTATTTATTTTTCTCATGTTGCACACTCCTCCAGGTGGCTACATCCCACTCTTTGAAAAGTCCTGTTGTAAAGCACTGCTCACTCCACCCTACCTGCTTCTGTTAGTTCGTGTTGTAAATGTACTCATCTTACAATCATCAAAAACCATTCCATGACCAAAATCTACCCGTTTTCTGCGACATACCTTCGATTGCACATCAGCGTTGTGGTCATTCTGAAGCAGGAGGGCAGCAGACTTGGTGTCATCTTTGCGGGCCGCTATGTGCAGGGCGGGTAGGCGGACCTTACCCTTGGTGTCATGCTCCAAAAGCAGCGAGACAACCGAGTTGTGACCCTGTTGCAGGGCGATTGCAAGAGGGGTAAAGCCATCCTGCAAAAGCAAAACATTGGTGAAACTAATTTAGAAAAAAGCTGAATTAACTACAACTAAATATTTGCTGTGAATAACTGAAAACATAAATAAATTTCCAGCATATACACACTTCTGTTGCAATGCTTTGGTTTCCTTCATTTTCCAGCAAGTACCGCACCACCTCCAAATGATTTTCCTGGGCCGCCATGTAGAGAGGAGTGAAGCCATTCTGCTCAGACAGAAACATCACATCAGTATATGTACACACCTATGATGCAAGTAGACATTAGCGTTGACATCGCCCACTTGTTCATTAATAATATTTAACCTCTAGTAACTCTCACCTGTGACTGAGCATTGATATCTGCCCCTCTGTTCACCAGCAGCCTCACTACTTCTTTTTGCCCCGCCAATGAGGCGATATGGAGGGCGGTGTTTCCTTTCTGCAAAGCAAAAAATCTAAATTTTTTGCTCTAAAAAAAGGTTGAACTTCAATATCATTGGTGAGTGAGCTAAGTGGATATTTTGGAGGTTTAAGCACTTCCACCTCTTTCATAGACTGAACCCATGTGCTAAGGGCAATCGCATTCTGAAAAGTGAGCACAGCACGACAGAAAGAGACAAAAGAGCTACAGCAGTGTCAACTTTGGTATGAACGGAAATATTATCAGTACCTAATCCCTCACCGTAGACTTTATATTTTTAATAAATCGTGTATGAAACAACCAAAACATAAAAGGATCAGGAAATCACAAAAGCGAAATAAAGTAGTCAGTTCATTAAAGTTTGAACATTTGAATTAAAAGACACAGATGTCATAAAAAAAAAAAAAAAAAAAAAAAAAAACTGTGATGAGCAAGAACTGCTGCTCTTTTGTGAGGAGCACCAATTATTATTATTTAGCTTTTACAATTTTAGTCATTACTGTTTCAGCCCAGTAAACAGAAGGCAATTCTCTGTTAACCGGAAACCATGTATGGATGTCTTTCCAAACTCAGTGATAAATCATTTGAAATAATCATCATTTCAGAATAATCCTGATTATCTTGATTAATATAATTTCTATGAAAAAACAATTAGTATTGTTAATTTTTTAAACTATTATTTTATATGAAATGAACATTATCATATAACACTGTGAAGATTAAATATTCAGATTTTATTGGCATTTTTTTTTCTTATTTCACAGATAACTATGCTTCTTAAATTAAAGCAAATAATATTAGAAATGGACTATTCCTGAATATACCTTAACAAGGCAACAACCAGTCACAGTTGATGTAATTGAGTAGTAAATTGGGGGAACTAAGCAACAGAGACTGAGAGAGTTAATACTTATAAAGGTATAGCTCTACAAACATAAATATCAGAGACAGAAAAATTAATTATATATTAAAAAGTTAAAAGTCAGATTCTTTGGACATGGAAAACATGATTCTTTAAATGTATCCTTTTCAGTAATCAAACCTTGTTTATTCATTCATTTACAAGGACAGAACTCCACACAGATATACATGCCAGTCCAAGGACACAAGCAGCATAGTGACAGATTTCATGTTGGCTACTCAGTGGCTGATAGTGAACAGATTGCCAAGCAGCGTACTACACAGCTACGGTTATCCCACTTACACTGTTTCACTGAATGTGAAATACGAACTACAATCCAAGTAAAGACTCACTTGATCTTTTTGAAGTTGAGGACTTGAAGTAAGTGCAGAAAGGAAAGGATATTCCCTTCCCGCATTCCATTTTTAAATTTCACATATGTGATTACTAAGTAGCAGTCAACATGTGCTACATATCTGTAGAATCAACACTGAATAACATAAGATCTTAGCTTGTGAGTGTACCTTGGTAGATGAGTCAACGGAGGCTCCTCTTTGCAGCAGTTCTTCTACTAAATCTTTGTGTCCTTCCTTAGCTGCCAGGTGTAATGCATTGAGACCATTCTGCAGTAAAAAAAAAAGATTCATGTTGTTATAAATACAGAAACATTGTGTTACAGTAAAAACATGCTATATGCAGTGTGACGTCTCCTTTGTAATAGCCGCTGAGAGTAGGAAGGCTGAAAAACATGTTTTCAGTTTTGTTTTTGAAACTTTTTATATCATATTTCTGATACAGAAATCAGGATTGGAATCATTGTAAAATTTCTTAATGTTGCATCCACAGATATCTTGATCAGAATTTTGGGAATGATATTGGATTTTTATTTTTTGTTAAGGCTTGACTTACCAATACTGAAATTGCAGAATGAAGCTGCAGATCTAAAATTTTAGATTGGATTATTAGAGTTTCATTTTAGCAAAGGATGCTGACATTTGTTGACTCAACATTTCTGCAAAATAAGGCGATCTAATTTGTACTCTACATAATAAATAATAAATTCCATTATGCTATGTGACTAATAACAGTCCTCCAAATCAATTTTAGACATGCAAGATATATAAATGACAACATAAAACCTGCAGAAGAATTTGTTCTATTTTCAACCTCTAGACAACCAAGACATTCAATTGTCTAAAAACATTCTAACCCATGATTATTAAGGATTAACTCTCTGGAAAGTTATGACTAGATAAAATCTCTTAGTCAAGGTAAAGATCTACTTTCTATAACAAACAGACATACATCAAACAGTGCCATCGCAACAGCACAGTAAGACAACAAATTAATTAAAACCAAACTAAACAAATTGGATATTTCATAAAAGAATTTAAAGCTAATCTACCCACTCTGCACAAGACTCACACATAAACATATGTCTTCTTTGAGACTTGTAAACCAAGAGAAGAATGCACCTCATCCTGCTTTTCCTCCATTTTCTTTGGTGCTCCTTTCAATCTGAGACAGAATGGCAAAGTAGCAGTTCACACTTCAGATTCCGTGCTTCATTAAATCATCAGTCTTCTTAGGCTCAATATTCCTTTTCCACCAGATTGTCCTTTTGATCTTCTGTATCATTTGGAACTCCAAAAAGGATTTAAATGCGATGGAGTTTCATTTTCCTTTAAGTTTTTCTGCACCCACTCTCCTCACCACTGCAGGTTATGTCGGACAGATCACAGAAGGAGGTGTGTCCCAGTCAGTTCTGAAGGTTCTTTGGTGGATCTTATGTAGAACAGGAACTGTTTTGTTGCTAAGGGCGTATGTCTTACACAACTTTGGTGTTTGCAAATACACACTGGCAAATAAAAAAAAGAGACACGCGTCTCACTCTAGCTACCCAAGTTGCCAAATGCCAAACAGCCAACAGGAGAGTCAAGTTTCTGCACAGGGAGCATGTGGGGCACACAAAACATAGAATGTAGCAATTTTTAGCGGTGACTAAAATTATACCAACATTTCAACAAAAAAAGTGGGGCATTCATTAGACGAAAAAGTTTCTTTACTAAGTAAAAAAAAACTTTAAAGCTCGAGCTGTACTCTTCTTAAAGCAAAACATAAATGCAGTTGCCCACACACAAGATTTCCTTATGTTACATGGTCTTTGATTATCCAGTTCATATCTTCTGAGAGTGAACACAGATACACTTTGCTAATATTGGAGACGACAAAAGAGGTTTAATCATCGTGTGTCAGTTGTAAAATGGCGGACCATGACTCAGCTAAAAAAAAAAAAAAAAATGACTGCAACCTCATTATAGTCTTTCAATCACATTTAAGCCGTTATGTATTCAAGGAGAAAAGTGCAAGTCCACCAGCAAACACACATATGTGCACCCTCTGTCACGCAGACTGATCTAAAGCCCCCTTTCCTCACTGCACTGAGCTGTAAGTGAAAGCTTCATTTAGCTAATGGACAGTCAGCATCGCCAGTTTGGACGAACTCCGTCCAGCACAGATTAATATTTATCTGTCTTCTGACCGCTGACCTTTGTTATGATCACACTTAAGTGGTCACAGTTAATTGGGGTTGCTTTAGGCACTCGAGTGTCACATGGGGATAAAATTATGGCGGTAAAAAGAGGAAATGCAGATTAAAGAGCAATATCACTCACCGAGGATTAACGCTGGAGTGGATTAGAGGGAAAGTCTGTTCAATTTGACAGTAAGGATGTAGAACAAAAGAGCTCAAGCAAATAAAGCTGATTCATATAGATTCGGTTGCCCACAAATACTCTAGCAATGTTAAATTTGTTTTAAAAAAAGGAGAATGAATTTACCTCTCTCAAAACAATGGCTGTATTTGTTTGCCTCATTCATCCAATCAGTGCAAGAGGCATCCTCGGGTGACTGTAGCTTTGGCAGGCTAGGAATAAATCTCTTCTCTTTTACTAAGTTGGAAAGTCCCCTACGTTTGGCACAAGACTATAGGTTCATGCAGGGACGCTGCTTTCTAGGACTGGATACTTCAGTTATTAATGAACTCTTTGCTGAGGTTAAAGCTTCTATGAGTATCTAGCAATTGTACAGAATGAGTAAAGTATTTTTTTCAGAACTACGTGATTGGGAATTCATAATTGTCTTTATCATTAGACAAAACAATTTTATCAGATAAAATGCAAAAAACAACTAAGCAAACAAAAAGAAATCAATTTAATTAAAAATATGATGCACCACAGTGGTGTTTAATATCATAATAATGCATAGATGTGGCTGAAACCAGATATTAACATACACCTTATTTATATGTAAGTTGTTTTTCTCAGTAAGCTTAAATATTTACATCAGTTAGGATTACTATACTAATTTCTATTTGCAACACAAATTGCCAAAACTGTAAAGATGGGTGTCAGCAAAACAGCAAACTTGACTAAGTTACACCAGTTCTGTCAAGAGGAGTGGGCAAAGATTCAAGTTCACTACTGTGAGAAGGTGTAACAAATGTTTAAAACATATTTCTAAAATGTTTTATTTAAAACAATGTAGGCAAGCGTTTCAGTTTAAATAAATTCAAAGATATTTAGCTAATACAAATAATGTTTCTAATCCTATATGACTTAAAATATGAAAAGTTATGTAATTTTATGTCAGACAATAAAAATATTTTTACTGTCGTTTTCTATGGTGGCTTATTAAAGCCACTTTAAGAATCAGGGTTAAAGCCCTAATCCAAAGTTAACATTACCACATTACGTTCACATTACCATATTAAATTTAATGGTAATGTGATCCTAAAGTTGGCCTTTTAAAGTAAATAAATATGTAGATTAGCAAACATAAAACTAGTCAAAACATAAAACATATCAAAAAAGACGATTGATGTGGTGGTGTATAATGTCACTCATACTTTTAGTCACCTGACAACATCTAACACTTGGTCATCAGACCCAAGGAAATAATTTTAAAGGCACGACTCTCGTGTTGCAGGGTCTTGTTTTTGTGTGTAGTCGACCATCCTTCCTATTGTGCAAGTAACCCCATGCTGCCCATGGCAACAAACAATGGATGGGCATCTGTACTTTCTTGCTACTAGCTAATTACAATCCAGTTTATAAATAATTAGAGTTAATTCACATTATAATTCTAAAAGGCCAACAGCAACATGAAGGTGGAACATAAGGCAGTAACTCCCATCCACAACACACATGCTCACGTAGGCTCAGGCGACATCCCTCTGTGAGATGCCTCGTGACGGCTGCAAATCACAATGACACAGAGGGGTTGACAGAGCTGTTTTCGGAGCTATTTGACCCCCTTGGAGCGCTCCCCCTCCTCAGTGGAATCCGAATAAGGGTGGGCAGTAGGGGTGAGAGCAGCTGTCAGAACCTTACTGCTTGGATTGGTGGGGGGAATGGGTGTGTTGAGGGATGCAATTTTAGATGTGTTTGGGAACAATGGCACTGTTTGTTTGGGTGTGTATTAACAAAAGTAGCTTCTCTGATGAAATTATGAAACAGCAGCAAAAAAGTCAGCTTTCCAAGTTTTAAGAACATGCAGTAGCCGTCAAACTGTATTTTTTTGTTTTACATTGGAGCAGTCCACCTCTGTTTTATTTTCAAATTGTGAGTTCTGGATCATGTGGAATATCTGTTTTCTATTGCACATAGTATTTGATATGTAGAACAAAAAGTTAGTTCTTATCTGTGCATATATCTGCGGTGTCCCCTACATGACTTGTGCATAAGTAATAGTTGCCCTGTTGATATATTTTCCCACCTGATCTCTGCAGTTCCTTCAGTGCCACCATGAGCCTTTTCACTTTTTCTCTGACTGGTAGATGTGCAGTTGCACCATGTTGTGTCAGTGTTTGTATGATTGAGCAGTGCTCTGTGAGATGTTCAACACTTGAGATATTGCTTTATAATCTAAGCCTGCTTTAAGCATGCCATATAAAAATATTCACCAATGAAAACATACCAATAACACCTTCTTAAAGGTTATTTTCAAAAGATGCTTTTGTTTTTGCTGATAAATAAAAGATAAATGAACAGATTTTTTTTACTGAATATAATATAATAGGAATGTAATTATTTAGTATGAAAATTAGCAAACTGAGGCATAATTTAATATATTTCTGACCAATAGGTGGTAACAAAGTGCTTCCCACATGCAATGTGGGCAATATGCATCAACAGGTTTTAGTTATGGCTACATTAAGAAAAAGTAAAATTATGCACCCCAAACAAAGCAACACAATATAATGTTGTGAAACAGTTGTGGCATTTCAAGTTTTCTTACCTGGTTGCAGGTGCAGATGTCTACTCCATTTTTGAGGAATTCAAGGACTTTGTCAGTGTTTCCGGCTCGGGCAGCCCGGAGAAAACTGGTGTTACTGTCAGACTGTAGAGACAGATACAGAGTTGTTTTAATTAACATCAATGAGCAAACTACTATCTTTACTTTTGCTTTTACATGTTATTTTATGGTGTAAAAGAAAGAAAAAAAAACACTTGCAAGGAGCTACAATAAAGAATGATATTGATTTTTATTAAGGGCTGCATAATATTAGGAAAATATGTCTCCAATATTGTTGCCAAATGCAATAAATGTCAAGATTAACCCACATGTTGGTCCTTATTTTCATACAATGTTAAAATCACTCCTGTGAGTTTTAGCGTCTCAGCCATTATCATTATATCAGTAGTGGTCCTCAAAGGAGAGTCCATACAAACTGACTAAATATGCTGCTAACACTATCATATGATTGGTTGGCACTTTAAATGTTATGGCCTATGAGATAACAGATCCAGGCAGTTCTATTTCAATAGTACGTAGTTTAATTTACACTTGTATTGATTTGATGAGATGAATTTACCTCTCTGATTTGATGAGATTACTGATGCAAATCAGTTTTTCTATCATTTTCATGTACATATGCCTACATTATACCATTGCTTTAAATGAGGAGGTGCACAGTTTTGCAGAAGTTAGAGATCCATAAGATAAGTCTGAGTAGGCCATTCTAAATTTAACCATGAGACATCTGCTCAAATGAGCAACACACACACACACCAACACACCCAACTCCATCACACCCAAACACACACATATTTTCTTCTCACAGTAAAAGTTCAAAACTCTTGAAGACTTAGAGTATTCGCTTAACTTCCTATTATCAGAAAGAAGTGTGAACTTACACAACCTAGACATAAAATTTTCCTTCCAGCATTTTGAAAAAGCTGTCATACTTTCTGAGCTTTTTCATATTCTGTCAGGCAACAACCACAAACTTCAATGTATTACATTGAGATTTCATGTGAAATTACAACAATAAACAGTAGCATTTGTGAAGTGGGAGCAAAAGGGAAGATGGTTTTCTAAATTTTGTAAATATGCAAATCTGATGTATGTTTTGTCAAGTGTTGCTCATCAGATTATACATTTTTCGATTCTTCTTCACAAAATAGCTAAGGCTGGAGGGAGAACGTCTGTCAATAATAATTTTTACATATTGCCTCAGATTCTCAACTAGATTTTGGCCCAGACTTTACCTGAACCATTGAAACTTTTAGCTATGTTTTATGTCTACATCATTTCATTGTACATGTGGTTGTACATTTAACATCATCGTCCTGCTGGAACATCTGCCCTACTCTCAAGGAAAAGCATCTCTACAGCACTAACTAAAATATTTTATGCTGGGAATAGAGCATTTAGGTAATGTCCACCAAGCCAAAACATTTGATTTTGAACAAATCTGAACAAAGCACCTCCCTCCATATGTTTTCCTGTGTCTCAAACATTGCTCCTTGCAAACTACAACTTGTTTCAGTTGTTAAGGGATGGTGGTGCCACTAAGGTTCTGCTGGATGCTAATTAGGAAGGTGTATGCTCAGACCACGAGGGAGATGAGGCCAAGCCCTTGTGTAAAGTCAGAAGTCAAACCTCTTACCACCAAGGTCATAACACACAGACAAACACATCAGCGGCAGTCAGGTAAAAATAGGCAGAACTTTTGTCAGTACAAACCAGAAAAAAAAACATTATCCACAATATCAGAAGCCAAAATTTGTCTTCTCTTACCTGGAAATCAACCTCTTTAGGTAGAGAGTCAGCATATTTGTAGTATTCAGATTGTTGGTTTGAGTCACTTTCACTCCCATCACTTTTTAAAGTTTTATCTGATCCACAGGCTTTACATGATGCTGAATTACCCATTCTGATCAAATTTTTCACCTACAGATTAATCCCCCTCAGCACGCTGCTGAAACAGTCCATGAAAGTCTAGTTCTGAAGTTGCTCACTTTACATTCTTTGGTAGAATCATTTTTGTTTTGCTTCCCAGCATGAGTCTGCCAGAAACAACTTAGATTGTTGGTCCAAACGCCGAAATCAGTCAAAATCATCCTTTCTTCTTAGTAATGACATCATTCAATCTTTTCCATATTGTAAATATCATATTCCTGAACTTGGTTCTGTCTGATATGCGTCCTGCATGCATCCAAGGCTCGTCTTGCCTGGTCTTCCTCTACGTCTCTCTCTTTGCAGGTTAACAACTCCACACGTAAACATATAACCGTCACAGTCGCCCTTGCTTTTGCTATTTTTATCATTTTAGATAATCAATTCTACCACGTCTCCAGCCCCTTGCTGTTAGCTACTGGGGATGGGGGGGTTTGGGTGGGTTGGGGGATGGTGTGACAGCTGGGGTTTGAATCAGAATGTGGACTGCAAGGTCTGTGGTGTTCCCTACACACAAGAATTGTGCAGGGGAGACATGAGCTTGTCACCAAAAGAAGGTTATTTGTATTTCATTTTGATTATTTAGTTTTCAATGTACAAGTTTGCACAAATGTGAACTAAAAGGAGCTTCAACTGTGCCGCTACATGTGCAAATTGCATGTCTCATTAGCTGTTACATAGCAAAGTTTTCAGACTTTGGAATAACTAGACAGGAAAACAATTTGTACACCTGACACATAGTAAATAACTTCACAACACTAAAAACAGTAAAGAACTCAATAGGTTACAACACAAAGTCTTCATCTATTTAAATTAATTTGGTACTTAAAATCCAAGCAAAGTTGTTGGGCAAAATTCTCAGCATTTAGGCTGCACAATATAAAGAAAATATTGAATGGTGATACACATGCTAAAAATTGCAATATGTTGAATATTATTGCAAGGAATAATCAACATTTTCTTGGTACTTTTCTTTCTTTGCCATTACACAATATCCCCACTATCTTGTTGTGTGAGCTTTGGTATCTCAGCCCCTAAAGATATACAATATATTGTGTGTTGACATTAAGGAAAGTATTTGTAATATTTCACCACATGGTGCGTCTAAATGTTGCTGTTTGACTGATATTGAACACTGATACAGTAAGGATGGATATACAGTATTCATAAAATTCAGCTGATCAACATATAACTCAGATCAGATGGACACCAGAGGATGATATAATTTCCATCGTGTACACAGCCACAGACTGCTGCGGCTTTCTTTGCCTTGTACTTCAAAGAAAGTACAAGGCAAAGTACTTTGTACAGGGTCCAATATTACCCCTGACTCTTCAACACAAACAAAAGTATTATGAAGGCTGCAAAAGGCCAGTGGGCTGCATTCTAGTCATAATTTGTGTATTATATAACACATAAACAAAAGAATGATTATTAATCTATGTCTTAAATGGAAAAAATCTGATTACATTACAGAATTTAGTTTTAAATCTTTCTGTTAGTATTGTACCACATAAACCATAGTATTTCTATTAAAGGTTATCACACCATTGAAATCCCATTTTGGCCAAAGTCTAGCTACAATACTCTGTTGGATAAACAAGAATTAGCCAACATGTCTGAACATGAACACAACAATAAAAAAGACATTCAACTGCAAAGATTTTACCTGACGCTTAGCCTTTTCCCGCCTCCTTCTCCGCCTTTCCCTGGCTTTTTGTAGAGCTCTATATTCTGGATGTTGCTCAAGCTCACGAGCTTTCTTCAGATGAGCAGCAGCATGTGCCATGACTTCTCCCTTATGACTTTTTGTCGTCCCAAGTAAAAAGGATTTTGCTACAAGAAATGTTATTTTGCTAAAGTCTCTCTTTGTAGGTGTTATTTAAATTCCCAAATATTAACCTACAGTTAAAATAGGGCTTTCCTCCAGAAAAAGCCTCGCTCTGATTAGAAAAAAATCAAACTCTGGATTAAATTATTGCAAAAATAAAAAAAAACTTTAGTTTTGATTTAAAAGATTATATGCAAATTCTTGTTTGTTTTTTTCCTTTCTCAGCTGTCTTTATACAAAATCCAAAATGAGACTATGCTAAACAAAAAACTTGTATTCTCCAGCTGAAGGTCCTGGCATTGAGACCCAAAGAGTGAAACAACCAAATGAAAATGAACTATTCAAAAGAGAACAACCAAGAGGACAGGAACTGTGAAGGGCTGATGAATGATGAAAGAAAGACCCGTCCTTATACCACAACTCACACTCTGACACAGACACGCATACACACACAGAGAAATGATCCTGACCAGATGTGCATGAAAATCTCAGTCTGTATGAACAGCTTTAGCTGTAAATCCACTCCGGTGTTTGTGTGCGTGTGTGTGTGTGTGTGTGAGAACATCAAACATGAACATTTGAGCATTTAATGTGAATGTTAGTGAATATGTGACCTACAGTCAACGGAAATGTGCATGAGAACAGCCAGCTCACTGCTGCAGTTCCAACTGCGCCAAGACGCAGGCTTCCACATTAGTTCCTTGCACGTTTTATATTAGCAGGTAATAAAACACAATATTACAGTTTATGCATGTTTATGAACCACCAGCAGCAGCTTCTGGCTGCCATCAGCTGATGGTAGAAGTCTGAAATTACAGCACAAAGGACAGGGACACCTTCTCACACAACTATTTTTGTTCACACTTTCTACCACCAACTTGAACAGTAAGTACAGCAGCAGCAACATTTCTTCCAGCTGGCAATCAATGCACGAGACAGACATGCTGAATCATACCTCAACGTAGCACCACTGCTAGAGATGTCTTAGTGCGCTCATAAGGAGTGGCGCTGTAATCATGCTTAACTTTTTTATGCACTTTTCCTGTAGCACCCTCTGCTGGCGAGAAGGGTTAATGCAATATGTTGATTTAAAATTTAATCCAGCAGTCGAGAGCAAAATTATAAAACATACTAAAATATAGTACAGTTGAATCCTGTTTCGATCTGTTGTGTCAAACTGACTTAAAACAATATTGTCACTCTTCTTCTAAAAGGCTTCATTGGTCAGAAAAACCATGTCTAAATAAACCACTAATGCTGTGTTTTTGTGGATTACACATAGAGCAATATAAGCTTTTGCTTCATGTTTAATGCAACACCTTGCTTGGGTCAATGACTTGTATTATTTAGCCATGTAACTAAATAAGAATGGATAATTTTATCGATTACAAACTATATTATATAATACAAATACAGTAGGGTGTGTGTATTTTTATGTGCATGTGTTTTTGTCCATTTAGGAGTCAGATTACACTGACAGGAGATTCTAAGCGAAAGCTAAGATGAGCTTCTGTTTCTCTTGGTTTAGGGAAGTAAGTTAATGCTCTGCTGTCCAGTTTATAGATCCAGAGGCTTTTATTTGGTCCATTAGACTTGACTGATAGCCAGATGAGAAATGCAATAACCAGCATGTTCAACCAAGCCTGTACCTTACAAGTGTTTCAAGTTGTAAATCTATGTAACCAAGGGCTTTATCACACCTACAGATGCAGGCTGTTTGCCAAAAGGAAGGAAGAAACTAACACGTTCTTCTTATATAGATTTATATATCTTAAATATTAAGCTGCAGGTTTAAAATTCTGGTTGTTGTCTCTTGACATTATTTCATGAGCTTTGGTAGCAATTAAATAAGTCTCTGCACAGTTTGATCGATTGTGCATAAACAAGCACTTTGCTGCTGTTTATGTTTGTTTCTCAGTTACAAGAACTAATTTATCATAATCTAAAGAATTCCACAAAAACAGTGCTATGAAAATGATTCCCAACCAGCCATGAATGAGTAATAAAAGGTACAAATCTATGTGCTACTACAAGACTTTGTTTACCTTTGTTTTCAAAGTGTTCAGAATGTTTTAGAGGCAGCTGTTTATTTGTCTGTCTGCTAATGGAGCTGCAGTGCTGACGAGAGATTTTCCTTGCCAACAGTGTTGAGCCACACGCAAACTATAACTTGAAGTCATGTGCAAACTGTTCCTTCCTTAAAAATATTGTTTTTTTTTTTATATTTTTAAATGTAATTGTTTAAACTGAGTAAGATCTTCTGTTACTTATGTTGGTAAGTACAAACAGACCACAGTCTTTTTCCTTTAAGAAACTGACATCACAGTTTTTTGTTTTTCTTTTGATTTTTTCA
Source organism: Brachyrhaphis roseni (assembly GCA_903066815.1). Lineage (NCBI taxonomy): Eukaryota > Metazoa > Chordata > Actinopteri > Cyprinodontiformes > Poeciliidae > Brachyrhaphis > Brachyrhaphis roseni. The sequence goes on along the minus strand of CAEFZY010072318.1, from coordinate 119,131 downwards.
CTCTCTTTGAGTAATGTGAAATCTCTCCAGTGGCAAAAAGTCCAGACAAAAGATAGTCATTCTAACCCACAGAACATATGTGACTAACACATCAACTCATTGCATACACTTCAGCTTTTCTAGAAAGGCACCCAGACTCCTTTTAGGAGTTAAGTGTTAAAGGAAAAGAATCAAAACAGGAAAATTTACAAGAAAAGGAGAGAGAAGATCTATGCTGAAGTCAATCCTGGTATAATCGCTAATGTAAAAAGTAATCACACTGAAAAACCAATTAAGTAAGTGTCATGATTGGTAACTGCCTTTACACACAAACCTAAGTGACATCCTAATCTATATCTTCAAAGTTCAATATAATGCTAGACAACTGTTTGCAGCTGTAACTCTTCTAGGAAAAATTTAGACAAGGCTTCAGATTGTTTTTGTGAATTTTGATTAATCTTTCAGAAGCTTCTGAGGTTATTCAAGCTACCAAATTGAATAAATTTGGTAGCTTCAAAAGTAATTGGTGCTGGAGGACCAAATGGACAAAATACAGGGTGAGTTATGGATAGAGTAATGTCAAGTCATCTTCTAGCATTTTTACGACTTTAGAAAGGTCAGAGCTTTAAAGCGGATAACACATGTCTTCTCTTCCCCCTTCTGGTTCCTCACTAAACAAAATCATGAAAGTCAAATTTAATAGCAAGCACAAAGAGCAGGCAATCAAGAATCCAGACCAGACCACACCCAAACAAAGCCAGTAAGGACAGTGAGAGGTAGGATGGCTGGGGTTTAGTTGAGATGGGGATATGTAAACTTGACAGCGTAACACAATATGCCCAGAGAAAGTGGACTAGAGGAGGAGAAATTTAAGACCATATATCTCATTGCAACTAAAACATTGCAATGTCTAAAGTCAACTAACCAGATTTAAAAAATCTGATTTTGTTAACAGCAACAAAACCAGCTCCGTTTGTTATTCACTGCAGCAACCATAAACAACCAGATAGATACACAAGAAAACAACTACATTAACTAATTGCTAGAAATATACATAATAAATATTCTTAAATGCATCTTAAAATGCAAATGCATAGCTACATGAAGTCATTAATTATTTCCCACTCAGGCTCAAAATCATGGCAACTTCTATTTTATACTCTTTGAAGTGCATCATGTCTGCTGGGAACAGATGATGTCAGCTTGCCATTCCTAGTAATTAGACGAGAAAGAGGCCTTCAGTTGACTGGTTGAACAGAAAATCCATCCTCATGAAAGCCAAACATTGCATAAACTAATGACATCACAACTCAATATGCTAGAAACCGGTGCAAGAAGAAAAAAAGAGGTCGTATATAAAAGAACTAATTTAATTCTTGAAGTCCTTGGTAAATCTATTATGCAGCAACTGTTTTGAAGCAGCAGTAGGTAACTTTCTACAAAAATATGTTTTCCACACATTTGTTAAAAGTGTCACTGTTAATTGGCATGTTAAAACTGTCTTGATAGTATAATATGAAACAGATAATTTCTTAAAAACCAGAGTTCCTCTTCCTCCTTTCTGATCCGACTCCCATCTGCAGAAATAAACCGCTCCCAGTCAGAAACAACCAATCGGAGTCTGGAGAAGTGTCTTGGCATTGTCAGTCTCTTTCATGAAACCACTACTCACTCTCCTCTGCAAAGCAAATACAAAATCAAGATCGCTGGTTTTCTGCAGCTCTGCTAATGGTGGAGGAAAAACCTAACCTTATAGAAAAGCTGTTTACCCACTGTCATCGGTGGCCATACTAATTAGCCTAATCAGTGCAATCCTTGTGAAATTCTGCAGTAAAAATTCACTCTTCATCAAGTTGTGTTTTTGTAGTTGAGTGACAACACACTTCATTCTCAATACATAACTGTATAGTTATCACAGAGGGTACTGAAGCAAAAATGATTTCACTCTGAGTTGAATGTATTATGAAGAACGAAGCATGTGACCTGAAATTTGATGCAAAGTACATTCAGACTGGTACTGCTGAGAAAAAAATAAATAAAACAAGGAGATGCACTGAATATAACTGTCTCAGAAAGGGAGAAGAATGTGTCATTTTTTTTTTATAATTAGCAGATGCCAGTGTATCATATATAATGGGATCCATTCATCCATCTATAGACATAGATGGATGGATGGGGATAAAAATGGGGATAAAAATAATCTAGAGCAGGTACACTGCAAAACCATTCTCCAACAGCCAAGGTCCTCGGTTACAACATGTTCATCTGAAAAAGGCAGGCTGATGTTCGGCTGCCATGTGTTTTTATACCTCAAGCTCTTAAAAAACCAGACAAAGAGATTTTCTTAGAAAAATAAATTTAACTTTCACAAATTTAAAACTGATGCCAAAGGAAAGAGTCAGAGAAGGAAAACATGGAAAGGAGCTAAAGAGAGATTTTTACATGGAAGGTTTTTGGGCTCAGCTTCTGAGAAATACATTGATCACCAGCCACGCCCAGTACTCTCTCTCCCCTTTCTACTTCTCTCTAACTGGAAGCAGCGTCATCAGGGCGTGATGTGATGAATAATTAACTTCTAAATGCCTCTTACTGCCCCTATGCAACAACAGCTGTCCTCTGCAGGACAGAGGGTTCAGATACAGTCAAAGCTAATTTTATGGATGAATGGATGGACAGACAGATGGACGAATGGACAGGCAGACGGGTGATACAGAAATGAACCCACTTCAAAATGTTTAATGTTGTTTATGATTTGTTTTATCAGACATTACAGGCATTTGAGAATAAATATTATTTATAATATTTAAACAATCCAGATGTTCTTGAATGCACTAAAAGTGCAATTGCCACTAAGTCCTCTCTCTGGTCAGATGGACTCATCGTGACAGCTGATCATGCAGCAGCCATTGAGTTGTTGCATCCCAAATGAGGCGCAGCGTTTTGGACTGGTTAAATGCTACAAAAAGCTGGATTTGGCTGATTTTTTTCCAGTACATATGATGTTACACGGGCATTTTGTCAGGTCAGAAATTTAGCTAGCTAAATATCTTATTATTGTTTATATAGTGCGTATGCTGAAATAAAGTTTTGATTCTGTTCACTATGTTTTCTCCATTCTAGAGCCATGTTTCCACATACCAGAGTTTGTAGACGGCTGTGAGCCCTGGTTTTTTTTGGTGTCACTTTTTAAAAGCGTACGTTACATTGAGAATGTCATTCTGCTTATGTTCAAGTAAAAAAAAAAACACTTTTTACATGTATACTAAATCGACTGGGCTGGACTGGATATCAAAAAGAAAATAAGCTTTTTAAGTGTTATAATTTAGCTGAATCTTTCTCATTCACTGTGATTTAGGAAAAATACTGCTAAGAAATTTGCAAAGATATAAAAGGTGATAACCAAATATGAACAAAAACAGGTGCCATGTAATCTCAGTGTGTGCTAAGCTAACTACTTAAGCAAGCTAACATTAGTCATTTGAAATCAGATAGATATTTCATCTTATATGAGGTGAGCATTAACGCACCCTAAATGTGACCCTGTTTCTGACAAGGGTTTCTAAACATTTTTGCCTGATTGGTAAAAGCATAAACAATCTACTCTCACTACTGCTTAAGTGCTGTGTTATTGACAAAATGGAGTATTAACAGATGGGCTACCAGCAATGGTACCATCTAACCCTAACCCAAAAGGTCATTCTTGATTTTCAATATGAGACTGTGATGCTCAGGTAAAAGCTGATTTTTTTAAGAGTCACATCTTTACCGAGGCACCCAGTACTTCACGACTTTTCAAAAGATGCTCTGTCTATCCTTAAAGTGAACCAGGAAGAAACTGTCCGTTTAAAAGTAGGCCAGACCAGCCAGATAAGCAGTACCATAGTGACCAACAGGAAGAGTTGGGACACTGTTTGTATCCAAACATAGATCTGCTGATGCACTATATGTAGATCTGGAATTGGGGTACGAATGCTAGTGCTCTTTTTTTAGTCTTATCACCATTACACACCTCATGTGTTACATTGCATGTAAACCCACATATGAAACTCCAGAAAACACCATGTGACTGTTGCATGAAGATTACATGAGGGCATGCTTTCAGAGCCAAATATGATTATTTACAGAATATATTAGTGCTTTGTTTTAGCTTTGTCTGCAGTGGTATATTAACTAAAGGCATGTGATAATAGCAGCAACAACTTGGGTAAACTAATAGTGATACAGCAGCACACTGTTTTTTGGCATGCACTCAACAACCACGCAATTACATCCACCTTTTTAATTGCTTATTAACACAGTGAATCAACCCAACATATAGCAGCAACTGCATTTAGGAGCAAAACTGTGGTAAAAATTACTTGGAGCTGCAACTGTTTCAGAATGGGGACGGGGTAGGAGTGAGGTAACTTTAAATGTCACATGTTGCTTTCAATGAGCATAGAAAGACTTAATGTTGTAGAGTTAAGTAGGATAGATCAGCTTATTTGCTTATTTATGCCAAGTCATATTGTTAAAATTTACCAACATTATCAGATGTCAAGAGTTTTCCAAATACCCCTTTCTGACCACAGTCTACCCTGACATAGTCAGAAGGCGGCTACACAAACTGATTTGTTGACCATGATGACTTCCATAGCAACAAGACCTCAAACCAACAGAACACCTTTGGGATCTGATGGAGTTCCACATAATGGATGTGCAGCAACAATGTGATATGGACCAAAATCCTATGTAAAAACTCAGACTAGTGAATCTCTGGGACTTTTCTGCTTTCAAGAAATGTACATGACTATGACTGATTAAAAGGAGGAGGACTACTTTTAAGATGTAGAACATATGTAGAAATTAAAACCAAAACTAAATGGACACACGGATCATGTCTGAATGCAAACACTGCTGCACCCTAGCTAGATTTTACAGGAAGCAATTATGATGCATTTGGTAAACATCTGCAGATGCAGAGGTGGGGGGTGGAGAAGGGTTGGCTGATTGCGGTTCTTTGCAGGTGTCTATGTAAGCATTTATGATCAGGAAAGTGCTCTAAGAGCTGCATTAATCTGATGTGTAACACAATGTATGATGCTGGACGATGGTTAAAGATGAGCTCTTTCAAACTGAACCTGAAGATGAAGATGCAGTCTACAGTCCAACATTTCTATTAGCCACTATGCAGGAAGACAGATGCAGTCCAGTGTGGGGGTGTATTGATGTAGTTGTCCATAAGTAATGTAATGAAGGCCATGACTCCATTAGTACTCCCTTCCTGCACAGCCCCATCCTACCACTCCCAGTGGAAAAAGACGGGCAGACAGATAAGCAGGCAGATACAGAAAAATAGAAAATTTTACAGACAGGGAGGCAGAAAATAGAGGGGGGTGAAAATGTCAAAGGTCGCAGCGTAAGCCGACCCACTGGCGCTCCGAGACCTCTATGTTGGAGCGGATACATTGCAGGGAAACTGGAGATGGGTAGGAATGATGGCTGAGACGATAAGAAGAAATCTGGGGTAAAGTGTCACGTGTTTGGGCAGTGAGAGAACATCTACAGCTCTGGTGGAGAAAAGATGAATGGTACAATGGCCAGAAATAGTAGAGGGAATGTAGAGCAAGATGAGCTGCGACCACGGGTGTAGTTAGTTCTCAGTGAGCATGTTGTTACACTCACACAGTCAGAGGAAGTGATGAATCATAACACATTTGTTTAGCTAGGGCAGAGGAGATAAAATAGTTTTCCACCAGAACAACTGAAAAAAACTGAAGAAATCCCAGTAATGCAGAACCATTCAGAGATGTGGATACATTCAGATAGAAAGAGGCTATTTTTCTCCAATACCACACTGGAGACAGGCAGTATTTTTAGACCTGTGAGTAAGATCCTCGTGTCTCGTGTTCCTTTGTCGTTTTCTCTTTTTGTCTCACCTATGCTAGAGATGTTTTAGCTGCAGCAGACATCCTGTCAACACTATGCTTTAATGAAATCTCTATTTTAGTATCCTTCCTTTTTCTGTTACAGAAACTTCACATGCTGGCCTGCACTGCAAAAACATATCTAATCATGTCTCACCTAATTCCTCCAAAACCAAAATACTAAAGCTAAAGAATATTTTAATTCTTTAGCTAGGTACAGTGGTTTGCAAATATATTGACACTCCTGAAAGTTTTTAGCATTTTGTCTCTTTATAACCATAAAATATGAACATATTATTTTGTAATTTTATGTCAATGACCGATACAAAGGAATTGCACTGATCCTTTGTATTGGAAGGGCAGGATACAGTTGATTGTAGCGCCCCCCTGAAACAATACTATTTGCTGTAATTACTCCTAATTACATGTGGAGGTTTTTGAGACCATGTCTCCACCAGGTTTGAATTTCTGGAGAATTACATTTTTGAATTTTGTTTCTCTGGCTGTATATTTAGGGTATATGTCAGGAAGGCGCACTTCCATCCCAGTTTAAAGTCTCTAGCACAGGGGTGAGCAACTCTAGGCCTGGAGGGCCGATGTCCTGCAACTTTTAGATGGATCTCTAATTCAACACACCTGGGTCGAATAATGAGGTCATTAGCAGGACTCTGTAGGACTCTTAGGAGGTGATTCAGCTATTTCATTGAAATGTGTTGGACCAGGGAGGCATCCAAGAGGTGCAGGACACCGGCCCTTGCGGACCAGGATGGCCCACCCCTGCGTCACCTACATAGCTAGTGGGAAACTACAAATGGGAAGCATACAACTAATAAGTATTCTATTGGTTGACTCTCCCATAGAGTTGAGAATCTCTGCTGCTCCTCCAGAGTTACCAGATCAGACAGTTTAGATGGTCCGTCATGCCTAGGCAGATGTGCAGTTGTGTAATGCTCTTTATATTTCTGACTGATTTACTTCCACATTGCAATATGCTATTTTCTGTTAGATCAACACATACGACACATTAAAGTTTGTCATTGTCACATGACCATACGTAAAAGGGGTGTATATAGTGGATATAGTTATTTTAATGCATGTAATCTGCCCACATATTAAACCCAGTTTTTATGCGCTGATAAAACATAGCATCAGCTGCCAAAATTGGATTTTCACCTGAAAAGAATCAAATTCCTTAAGACTCTTCTGTCCCAAATAAAATCTGCAAGCAAACCAGGTAATAACAACACAATCTAAATCATGCAAAGGAGGGAGTCCCAAATAAAAGTTAATAGAGGGAGAACAAATTTATCTATATGTAAGATAGAGAGAAAAACGACACAAATTTGATCTTGGTGCTTTTGAATAACCTTAGACTCCTACAAAGTTATCTAAATATTTCACTACATGTTCCTATATGTTACATGGTTACACGGCAGACTCAGCTTATGACCTACTTTATTCCAAGCATCACCATTCCAAGCTGCAAACCAAGACGTTTTACTGTTTTGACATTTTTACTTTGTTTGGCTCCTTTAATGTATTCAACCTCCAAAGATGCTCTTCCACTTGACATCAACATAAAAAAGCAACTTTGGATAAAGGATTTCATATGTTGAGTTAGTTTTTTTTACTACGAAAGAAACAAAAGCTAAATGCCCCAGTTGCCGCTTCCCAGGTGTTCACCAGAACACCTGTCTGGGTAGAGATGACTATGCTTTTTCTTTTTTGATATTGCAATCCATCAATGTGCCTGATCATAAGAACCCCACCCTGTAATGAGAGCCAAAAGTGTGCATCTGTGTGTGTAGCTCTAGAGTCCATTACTGAAATCATATTAGATTCAGAGAGTGCACTGAGGGAGGAAGCAAACCTTCACCATCTCCTGGCTCACATTCACCAGCCAAACATGCAAGTTACACAATTAAGAGTGGATGAGAACTAGACATGGTCCAATAGAATCTTTCTCTACCCTAACCCTTGGGGAGAATAAAATTTTTACTGGACTTACAAATGTGCAAACAAAAATGTGCACTTACCAGCCACTTTATTAGGTATGCTTGTTCAAATGATTGATGTAGCAACTCAGCCAATCTCATGGCACCAGATCAAGTGTCTGAAGGAGGTGAAGACAACTTGCTGAAGTTCAAACTGAACAAGGGCTCATATAAAATGGATAATAACAGATTGGAAAAATGTTGACTAGATAGATTACACTTGGTTTCAGCTGCAACATTCAGATGTTTATATCAAAGTCGGGTGTAAAGGCCAAGAAAAAATGGATGTATCATCCTTTGGTCAATGTTTCTGACTGGTGGTTTTGTTGCTTGCTAACCTATAACATGGGTCTTGACAATGATCATTAAACGTTCAGCAAAAGCAAAGCTGTTCAGCTCATGAGCCAACACGTTTATCCATACAGTAGTTTTGATTTGGGCAATATGGTTCATTGACCAGGGAAGAAATCCTTGGGTTCAGCCTGGGTTTTTTTCTGGTTAAAATGTTATCTTTCAGTTGTGTCCCAAACCCAAACAAGTTATCTATTGTTTATTGGCATGTCCTGCTGGTGGGGAGTAGTGTCGCCCACCAGTGTTCTGTACAATGTAAGCATTGAAAGAAAATATGACTGTACACCATAAATGGCTAAAGTTATCAGATTTGCATCTTCTGTAAAGCACTATTACACTTCTTATACAGCAATTGAGGTTACATCAGATCAACTATGGCACAAAATCTGAAATACTTAGACTGATTGTTTTACACTGCACAGATAGCATGAAAAATGTAATTTGAGTTTTATAAAACTTTTATTCTATTTGCAAAAACAATCAGCAATTTCAGAGATTTTTTTTTTTTTTTTTTTTTGGCATTAGGACCACCTTGGATTCTGGCTGGGGCGTAGAAGGTGCCCCTTCTGGCAGCGAGCAAGAACCACCATTGGGCAAACACACACGCACACACAAATAATGTATCATCCCGAAGCAGACTGTGCATCCCAACAAGGACAGAGGGCAACATGTAAACAAAAATTATATAAAATTATTCCAGTTCAGTCCTCAGACAGGATTAGCCTAAAATATGCTTTATGAAGACAGAAAAGTAAATAACCCAAATTCTGACAGTCCGTATAAGTGACAAGTGTGAGATAACTATATGTTTACAGTAAAACTACGGTTTGAGCACTATTAAACTACCGTAATAAAAAATAAAGACTTTTGCAGATGTGCAGATGTTTATTTCCACGACTCTAAACTACAGTCCATTTTAATTTGCTCAAGCAGCACTTAAGGAGCTCAATTTAAGTCTTTTGTGAAAAGAAATTACGCTTCTACAAAAAAATCCGCCGTTTTATTAGCAGCTAATTACATGTAGCAAAGTGAGTTCGAGGATGATCACCGTGTTTTCTCACACGGCAACGCCTTGAAGAGCCCTGCCTAAGCGCAGAGCATCAGCAGAGATGTTTACACGGCTGACTGGGCCGGTCAGTGCAAAGAGAGCAGACTACGGACAGACACCCACCTGCCGTATGCGGTTCTGGTGCAGCGGCGGTGGAGGTCCACCCTCCGGGGACGTGTTGCTCGAGGAGGCCCGTTTGGAGTCTCTGTCGGAGCCGCAGCCGCCGCCCCCGGAGCGACTTCCTTCAGGGCTGCTTGACATTCCGTCTTGGGCTGAGTGCCAGTAAGAAATATCGGTGCGGTCAGTGAGGGTCTTTATGCCGGTGCAAGGTGGATGTGTGCGGGCCTCAGCATGCACAGAGCTCGACGGGGCCCCGCATCATTCCGCGTCGTCAGTCAGAGTCTGTGATGACAAAATGTGAGGAAAGAAAAACAAACGAAGCAACTGCTCTAGACTGTGAGAGCAAGGAGAGCGCTCTCTGCGCAGGGATGCTCCCGGTGTGCAGCCGGAGCCTGCGCATGTACGTGTGCGCACGTGAACGCGCTTCCTCCTGATGCGCTTTCCCGAAACTCCGCAGGATCCGTGCTGCCTTCCAAGACAATCGGACATTTCGTTAACGCCCTTCGATTGACAAGGAACCTAGAATTCTTATGTAGTTGACATTTTTATTTGGCCTATTTGTTTGAAAGTAAGGTTTGTACACAAATTAGAGGTTTGCATATCGTAAAACAATTGGATTTATAATAATAAAAATTTTAAAAAATCATTAATAGCTGCTTAAATTCAGCAAGATGGCATCCTTGTTTTTGTATTTTCTCTATTCAGGTGTTAGACTGCCACTTACTGTGCAGTGAAGTTTGTGATTGTAAAATTACAAAATGTTTACGAGTTCACTTTTCAAACTGTAATTGGAGTTGGACTTGCTTAGCCTGTGCAATATTAGTATTTTTCAACCTCTAATTGAGCCTGGGATTCTTCACTAAGCTACATACTTAATGAAGGTTGACAAAATCAATACCAAGATCTTGAAAGCATAGAAAAAAACGTGCCTTCAAGGGGGTATGAAGTCATTTAAAACGATCATGATACAATGTTGCTGTAAGAAAATCTTTAAAGTTGGTAAATAGGCTATAATAAAGTGAGATTATTTAATCTTTTAGTGTGTTCTTAATGGATATATCTTATGAGGAAAGAAAAACTAAATGTTGAAAATGGTTGTAGCAAATTCATCTTTTAGTTTTTAAGTTGCCTAGAATTTAGTAAGAATGTCTTAACTTAAGAGTCATTTCAGGTTGTTTATAAAGTTTTTGACAATATTAAACTGAAGAAGGCACAATTATAAACATTATCCTTTGTAATAAGCTTGTTTTCAGACATTTTCCATCAAAACATAATCAACAGTTTTGGGCAATCATGGTGGATTGTGAAGTTGGGCTACATTAGGAACACCTGATTGTCCCACTTGGAACTTTAACTTTTAAATATTTGGTTCTTGGTTAACTGAACATTTTATAATAAAGCATAAAAATTAATTGATGTACCAGTGATTGGTTGCATTCTACAAAATTAGATTTTTTTTTCTAGCCCAATAAATACATGAAAACTAAACGGCCACTTTTGGTGGGAAAAGGTATGTTTTCATGCATAGATTGGGAACAAACTTACTTAAATTCAAAATCACTACAGTAAAATCAGCCGCACATTTGTTCTTTTATGGTTAAAGTTTATTACTGTTTGAAATAAATTTTAAAATTTTGACATTGTCTGTGCAAAAAGTAAACCAATTAATATAATACTGATTGCTGTAAAGAACAGGCAGAGCTGTTGAGACTATGGGACACTACGACATCTGCAGTCATTAATTTTGATGGCAGATATGACGCTCATTTTAGATGTGGCCACTCACAACACTGTCCTCCGTTTCCATTACAATGTATTAAAATAAAATTTCTCTACCCAACATAAATCAATCAGATGAAGTATACACCAAGCGAGCATATAAGATACCAAGAGACAACAAACATCTAAAAATATAAAAAGGCTTTATTACACATTTAACAATATATCACTGAAATGATTCCATAAACGACAGCAGCAACAGAATCACTAAAAAGCATTAACCATGACAAACACCAGTAATCAAATATACATGGCAGGAAAGCTTATAAGAACCAGAATGAGAACTTCTAATGGACTGCTGAGTCTTATTTTAGTGTGCAGAGAGTTGGTCCAAGTTGTCATGGCTGCGACTGCTGAGATGGCTCTCCAAAATTTCCCCAAACAAATTCCTTTTCAGCAAGCTGTAGGCCATTGGTAGAAGTTGCTTGACCACCTTGTGAAAGTACTGGAGGAAAAAAGATGAACAAGATTAACTGTTTGCACTCCAGGTGTAATGGCTTAGTGAAATTCAAGCTATTATCTTATGTCAGAGACATTTTTTTCAGTGCTTTAATGCTACATGAGGTTAACAATTATCTAAACTGTAAGTAAATTATTACTCCAAGGTTGCAATGGGGTTGCTGTTACTCAACTCACATGCGATCCATAACAAAAGAGGTCAATTCCAAGTTCGTAGCCCATTCCATAGTCGCATTCGTCATTAGCAAACTGAACAAATGTCATCATCTCCTGGATCGGTCCAAAGGCTTTGACACGTTCCTCATCATTCCGAGCTTCTGCAATGGCTTTACAGATCTTCTTGAGACCAGCTAGTAGAAAGATGTGTAAAGAAATACATTTAAAAGTTTACATAAAAAGAATATATCAAAGAAAGAATTTAAAAAAAAAAGGTCACCGTCTGTTTCTGGCAGTTCTCTGTATCCTACATCATTCTTGTCCACAGGCACAACAATACCAGCACCATGGAAGGTCTTGGTAACGACCTGCAGTGTTACAGAGAAGAAGGAGATTAATATCTGAGCTCTGTTTTAATGCAAGCTAAGTAAAGGTTGCACACATATGGCTTTCAATGACTGGGAATAACTGTATCATTTATCGTTGATATTTATTTCCTTTACAAGAATTCTGATTTAATGTGACTTGTTTCCAAAACCAAAAATTAATAGTATTGTTAGAATTTTAACTGATATTTATATTTTTTCCACTGTTATTTCTATGAGATCATTTTAATATCCTTAGGTAAAAAGCAAGGAGTGAGGGGGACAAAATAGAAAAGTACTGCAAAAAAGGAAAGAAGAGGAAAAGCAGGAAGTTGTGGTCAACACAGGAGGAAACAAAGAAAGGACACAAAGCTGAAGATAAACAAAGCAAGGACGAGAAGCAAGAAGGAAAGGGGCAAAATAAGAAAGAAGAAATTGAAACAAAGTAGAAAATAGCAAGGAAAGAAAACAACAGATGAATGAAGGAAAATGACAAACACGAATGAACGAATAAGTGAAAAGAAGCACAGGTAAGGTTTGTAAAGTTTGGAGTAATGAGGCAAAGGCAAAAGAAGGCATGGAAAGGGAAGGAATGAACGAGATCTGAAAGAATGGATAGATAGTGTAAGAAAAGATTGATGGATGCATATATAGACAATATAAGGAAAAACGTTTGGAAAAAAATAGTCTTCCATACTTTTTAGACTATGAAAGAACCTGGTTTGAGAATCACCTTTCTGTCCCGCTGCTTCATGACTTTCGTCTTCTGCTCTAAAGAAAAGCCTAACGTCTCAGCCTTGTCTCTCAGCTTCGACTCCAGGCTATCCAAAGCCTCTTCTTCTGCTCTTTTACTATTTCTCTCCTTCTTCTTCCTCAGCAAATACAGGCTAGAGAAGAGATGTAAGAAAAGTATTTTAAAGACAGAAATAGATATGAAAGAACAAACAGTATAAAATCAATTTTTTTTTTCTCAGCTGATTATATGGAGAACAATGTGGTTTACTTACTAAACAGCTGCAAAGATGTTATCTCCCATCTGTGTTATGTTGCAGCCCTTCTTGGCATGATTTTCCCCAATAAATGAAGGCAGAGAATCTGGGCTATCTCTGATGTTTTGACAGTTGAACAATTAAAATAATTACAACTTATTCTGCTCATAGGTCTCACTTTAGCCAACATATCGGTTTCTGCAAAGCTACGAGACTTTATTAATGCAATTGTATACCTGTAGTATCCCATGTGATGTTGGGTATCCTCACTCCCTTTGAGAACTGTCTGAAACTCTGGCGGGTCATAAAAATACCTCCAGTGGAGATGAAAGTTGGGCTGAGGATTCTTGGCGTTTCTGTTAGCTCCTGCCAGAATGTCGAAAGGGCCGACCAGCTGCAGACCCAGCGTGTCTTTCACGGCACCTAATCGAAAGTGTATTGAGACAATCAGCGTAAGATCACAGACAGAAAAGCTAAAATAATTTCTAGTTCTGATTTTTAAATTTAGTCTTGCATAAAACAGCATACTGATTTTCTCCCCAACCCCCCAAAAATATGCTCAGGAATTAGCCTCTTTTCAGATCTGTGTTATGCTTTCAATTGTTTGTTGAACCTTTCAGCTGATTGTGAGAAGTAAAGAACAGATCTACGGTAGTTCATGGATTGAAAATATGACCTGAACAGGGATCTTTAAAATCATTTTGCTTCTACATTGTCAGGGGTGTCAAACCCATTTTGGTTTTGGGCCAAATTAATATCATGATTGCTCTTAAAGAGCCAGTTGTGGCAATTTGTTGATTTTGTGTGAATTTCAACAATAATTATCAAGACACTGGAGAAACTGATTGATGTAATTTGGCATTAAGCAGATAAAAATGCATTGATTTGATTAATAACATGATATTTAAGCACACTTAATGTTTAGTCTAGTATCAAGACAGCCACATAAAAAGCTATGGCGGGCCAAAATAATAATGGCTATGGTAGTACAGCAGTACTGTTAATTCCAAAAACCCTCTGGAGAATGACAGGGTCTCTGACAACATCCAGAGAAAACGGAGAAGCAAAATAATGGTTTAGCACAAGTATAAACCATTGCATTTAATCACTGCATATACCACAGGGGTTGTCAGGACTGAGCTCCTTGCAGAAGTCCCAGAAGTGGTACAGATCCTCCGACATGTGAAAACCATACAGCTGAGCCAACTTATCACGTTGCTCTGCGTCGACTCTTGATGAAAGCACAGCTTTAGGTTCATCAGTTCGGGCTTTCTTCACCTGACCATTGGCTGAGCGTGACTCCTAATGAAGAAGCAGAGAAATCCACAATGACATACGTTCAGTTGAATTAGTTGGATGCGTTTTGTTACTATATGGCATCCAGAACTTTTGAAAACTTTTTCACATTTCAACCACAACATTCAATGAACTTTGGAGGGTTTTAGGCAACAGATTAACTCACAGTAGAACAAACGTGTAAAGTCGACAAAAAAGGCTTGATGACTCTCACCTTTTGCAAAACAAAGAAAATGGAGGTGTGCATTTGAAGAATCTGAAATCCGTTTTTCTTAATATCAGTATTTTTCCAATATTGGAAAATATTTATAAATTAGATAGTTTGGATATTGTTTTTTGTGAATGTTTAGAGTGTAGCGGACTATAGAAGGCTGGTGGTCCAGATCATTATGAGCTTCTGAGAGCCCCCAAATAACCTACTGAACACGGGTTCTTTTGCATATTCTGTCATCTGCACAGTGTTAGGAGTAAACACCTGGTTGATCTGCATCATTTCTCTACCTCCAGCCGTCAAAGGTCATTCTAACAATCAGCCTGAATTACATGCAGGTGGACTCTGCTTACTAATTAGGTGACGTTCAAAGACAACGGGACGCACCGGATTTTAATAAGTAGCAACGCAAACGTGTTCAATTTGTAAAACCACTCACTTAATTATTACTTGCCACTTTGGTTCGTCTTTCACACAAAAATCTAACAAAATGCCAGACACTACAGGTTTAACTCTGTAGCCTCTCTGCGCTCAGAGTAGAAAACTCCGATACGTGAACTTCTTAAAGAGTTGAGGGAAGCCTACGAACACGTATTAGTACAATTATTTAAAGTTTTAGCTCGTAACAGACCATTCGTAGTCTTTGATAAATAACATTAACCATGGCAACATCCCCCTACCTCAATCCAACAGGCTAATTGACGTGATTAGCTAGTTAAAAAGGGAGACTATTTAGTAATTATCAACACGAACAAACGTGAAACAGTGTGTGAAGCACCATTAAAACGACGTGACCAGTGCTACAGCGGCACTGAGCAGTGAAGCTGCTGCCATGTTGGCTCCCACCGCTGATGCTCACTCAGCGCATCACACACTTCTGCCATTTGCGTTTAATAATAGATGCAGTTTCAGTATTTATGTATTCATAACCAATACGTGTCTTGACCTCGTAAGTCCATCTTCTACATGGATAGTTAAGTAGCAGTCAAATGTGGTTAAAGGAGGTTAAAATTACCTGATTTGGTTTGGTTTTTCTTTTTGCGCGCCCTGTCATTTTCTTCCTCTTGTCTCTCTGTCGTTGTCTTCTTCAGCAGGTTTGCCGAAGCAGAAGCAACCAGTGTTGAGTAAATGCACCGCCCCCAACAGATTGGCTCGGGGAAGTACTTTTTCCTCATATAATATTGCACTGGGATGGAGGATTGCAATAATGCTGCAGCAGCAGTGAGAGAATTCATGAAAATTTTATATATCAATAAGTACATCTACAAAAATAAAATAATAAAATTTAGGATACCTCTAAAAAGTCCAATATTTTTTTTATCTGGGATTTGTTTGTGTAGTAGCTTGATGCACTGACTCTAGCCTCAGTGCCTGTGAAGTTCCTCCAAATTGTTAAATAGATTTTGTATGATAATCCTCTCAAGGCTGCAACTATGCCCATTGCTAGTGCATCGTCTTCCAGCACACCTTTCCTTCTGTAAAATTTTTTGTCAATACGCTAGGGTACAACATTTTTTGAAAAAACACTTCTTTAGCAAAGACCTTTCGTACTTTAACCTCATTGTGTAGGGTGTCAAGGACTGTCTTCTAATATCACCAATACCTAACGTATATACATTAAAAATGCTTTATTAAAATTGATGTTATGTAACACTCAAATTCTAATTATAAAATTGACCAGAAATAAAGACTTGAAATGAATCTCTACAATAAATTTCACTTTCTAAAATAGGAGACAAAACATTTGTAACTTTTTCTCGACATCCTTATGTTTTGAGGAGTTTGCTATGTTTGTAGATATATAGCCGCACATTTAGATATATGGATAGGTTTTGTAATCCCAACTGACTAAACAAAAAAAAGCTAGTGCAAACAAAAATAAGTTTCTAGATTCCTGTAGCTCAAAATTCAGGTGTAGGTAGAGGAATAAAAATAAGCCTACTGGCAATGGGTTCCAGATTAATTTTCTGTGCTGATGTGTCCAAAAAAATGCTTCAAAATATCATGCGTTTTGTTCTTTTGCCAATTGTCCTGCTCCTCTTTCTGCCTCTTCCTCTTCACTTATTTCAGTTTCAAAGTATAAACTGCAGTTGTCTTCAAGCTTTTCTTCCCGTGTGTCTTCAGCAAGATGCAGCCAGTTTTTTCTGTTCTTCTTACAAGCATTCACCAATGGAGAGCAGCTGTTGAATAATTTTGACACGGCCTGAGTTGAACACAGAGAGAGAGAGGATGGATGGGTAAGTAAAGATTCAATTAGAGTGAAGTAACAAGAGTGTAGATGTTACTTACATATAGTTCCTCACAAAGGTTTTCATACTTATTGAACTATTCTACATTTTTTCATAATGCAACCATAATCTTTATTGGAATTTTCTGTGACATGACCGACAATGTTTTACAAACCAATTAGCTCAAACTTTGTGACTGGGATGCAGAGCATTTTGTAAAGGGAAGCTAACGCTACACGTCCCCTAATCATTCAGTCCCCACTTTAAGACATTACTGTAGCAGCAGCACACTACGGGAATATTGTTGCACAAAGAGGCAGGAAGGCTGATGGGAAGATGGATTTAGCTAGATACAGTATATTCTTGGAGGAAATCCGTCAGAGGCTGCAAAAAACTTCAGACTAGGCCAGAGGTTTCCCTTCCATCCGAACAACTAAAAAACACACACCCAGAGCTACAATTTCATTAAATTTGCTACTTTGTTTTGATCTATTACATCAACTTCTAATAAAATCAATTGAAATTTGTAGTTACAATATGACCCAAACTAAAAAATGTTTTAGTTTGGGTCTAAACTAAAAAATGTTTTAGTTTGGGTCATACTTGAGCAAAGCACTGTACCTAAAACATCAATTGCAATGTCAAACCTTGTACAGAGGGAAGCAGATCTCATCAATGTATTCAACCTGCATGTATGGCAGACGGGTGCTATTTTCTCTGTCCATTACGTCCTGATGAGGAAGAAGTTAAACCAGTTACTAATATGGATGTATAAATTTAAATTTATACATCCATATTATAAATTTAAATTTATAATATGGATTTATTTATAATACGTATTTAAAATACGTTCATATTCCATCAGAAAAACAAAATTGAAATACAACAATAAAAATCCTTTTAACTCAGTTTTGTCCAAAGTGCAGTCACCATGTTGTCAGTTTACTATACTATCTCATAAATAACTGTTTAACAGATTGTACCACAAAACAATGCAAAGATTTTGTCAAGCTTTGTTAGCAATATCTGTATTACAGTATTACTGAACCAGAAACTCCTGATGAAGTGCAACTTACAATAGGTTTGATTTTAAACTCCTCTCTCTCTTTGTCCCCTTGTGCAAAGAACTCCATGGCAACAAGGTTAGCAATCTGAAAGGAGAAGAAATGAAGGTAAAAGCAGGTAGTAAATCAAAAAGACTGCTTGTTCATGTAATCTAAAATTTCTGAGGCCTACCCTTTTTTGCTCAGGCCAAGGCTTTGTGATAGCAGATAGGTCACTAGCTGTCATCAGCATTGATCTGTCAGGTAAATTAATAACATAAAAGACAATCTTAACTCTCTTTTACTATACATGTAGTTATAAATTACTCTCAAATGAATTATCTTCACTCTTACCTCAGCAAATCTCTTTGTTTCTCACTTCTCCAGTTCACCCTGGTTTTCTCAGCAAGAGAAAAAAATTCTCCTCTTCTTCTACAAATAGCAAAGTAAAGGAATTTATGAGGGGTTAGAATTATTCTCATCCAAGGGCAGACCTTTTCCTACTTTGACTATTTTTTTTCCAAACATACTGCATGTAGATGTTAAGATTAGTAGCAAGGATTGCCCTTTTGATCATGTGCAGTACAGCTTTGTGGTCCTCATCTGATAAGTGACTGAGGATCTGACTCCCCTAGAAGAAAATCAGAGAGAGACTAAGAGAGGAAGACAAATAATTTAAAAAGAGACAACTAAAAAGGTTGAAGAAATAATGAAAAAAAAAAAACAAGGAGATCAGATCTTACGGTGTTATTCAGAATGAAGATGCACAGGTTGTAGTGGTGGTTCTCTAAAGAGGAGTGACCGTACAACTGAGCTAGAGGCTGCTGAGACCTACAAGACAGAACCCAGCGTAAAATGCTTTGCAAAGTATCCAGATTCTTTAAACATTTTCACATTTTGTCTATTTTGAGCCAACACAAAGTAGTGCATAATGGTGAAGTGGAGAGAAAGGGTACACATGGTTTTGGCAATTCAGTATTGATGGAAGGTGATCCTCTGGACAAGTCTTAAATCTTTTGCAGGGCCCAACAAGTTTTCTCAAAAATGCATTTCTTATCTGAGGCTGAGAAAAAAACCAGGACGCCCATCTCCCTAATTGCTAGTTTTACCACTTTAATTAAAAAAACTTCATTGAGATGCTTCTTATAGGCGTCAACAACAGGTAAGGTCAGCTTATTCTATTCCTCACTTTCAGCTGTGAGATGTTTGAGAGATTTCTTGCATGTACAGTCTGTTTTACATCTCCCAACATCTCAATTAAATCAAGACCTGGAGTTCATCTTAGACCATAAATTTCCATTTTATAATTTCAGGTATGTTTTCTGTCATTATCATGTTGCATGACCAGGTTCAGCCACACCTTTAAATTCTCTACATATCTTCCCACATTTATCTTAAGCACCATCTGATTTGTAATAGAATTCATGATGAATTCCATTGTGTTGAGCTGACCAAGTCCTGCTGCAGCAGAGCATTCACGTATCATGACACCACCACTTCTATGGTGGCGTCTTCTTCACTGTTGGTATGCAGTTCTTTTTGTGGCATGCTGATTTTTGTTTAGTCTGGTGTCCAATAAGACAGAGAACGTAATTCTGCAACCGCAAATACTGGTCTTTGGCTACATTCTGTGGATTTCATACACTTGCATATCATTAACAGCAAGTATTAGTGTACTGTACTAGGTCTCATGATAACATTTTGGAGTCTGATTTATTTTAGAATCATGGAGTGTGATACAAGATGAATATGTACCAAACTGCATAATCTCTGGCCTACGCAGCCAGACCAGAGCATGTTGACAGTTGTTTTGTATGTCCTCCGTTTGTAGACTATCTTCCATGTCTTGGCTTTAGATGATGGACTGAACAATCGTCTATAGAAGGTTGAACTTTGGAAAATGTTTCTAAGCTTCTAACAACTTTCTTTCTGAATTGTCTATTATGTTCCTTGGTCTCCATGATGCTTCTCACTAAGGTTCTCGAGCAAACTTTATTGACTGCACAATATCTTATTTATGGCTATCAGGGAACATGGTGATTAATGCAAATGCTCACCACTGTTTTCAGATTTGCATTTATGATTTAGAATATATAGATGTATGTAGATTTTTAAATAGGGAAACCTTTAATCATTTCTCTTCCACAATTTTGCTCTAATTTGTGTTGGTCATCATCACATCAAATTCCAGTAAAATACATTCAATTTTGCAGAAATAGTGTAACAAAATGTGAAAGTGTTTAAGAAGTATTAGTATTTATGACATATCACTGCTTATTTGAAAAATAAATTATGAGTTGAATGAAAAAAGTTCACCTTTCTATGTAGGAGTTGCTAACCCCTCTGTGGTCAATGTCATGGTTCAGGGTGGCTATCATCAATGCTAAGATCTCCAGCCGAGAAAAAATTTTCTGAGACACAAAAACATTAAAAGGAAGGTTTGAAGACCAAAATAATTGAATATAATCAACTTAATTTTTCTTGTCCCATGTATGAGAAAATATTTTCTTATTCATGTTTGAGCCAATCTCTGTGTATAGTCCGTATACATTTTGATCAAATGAGATGAGCAAAAACATACATACTGTTGTTTTTATTTTATTTACATCAGTTCCCTCCCCAGAAACTCCCTGCCATTTCCAGCTGTCTAAATCTGCTTCTTATTATTGTAAATCAATAATAACTGCATTAAATCTTTGTTTATTGAAGAAATGACCCAAAAATACATTTGAATATTTAGATGCTCTTCAAACAGTAGAAATAAAGTAGAAGAAAAAAATCAGACAAAGCTGTGTCTGTTATTCACCCAGATTTATGTTCAAAATGGCTAATATTCTCCTGATGGTAAACTCTGACAGTCAAAGTTTACAATTAGTCAAAAGTGGATACAGTGACTGTCATTCAAAGGAATACATCATCCTTTAACTTCACTTGTACACACACTATTGTACATATAAAAATACCCTCCATATTTATTAGTTTGTGACTCATACATTCACTCACCTGTAGCTGATCTGTTGCCATGAGCATAGCAAACATACTTTGAGCAGTGCTCAGCGCATGGCTCCAGTTGTGATAAGGAACGTGGCTCCTGTAGCCACGTCTCACAGTGAGGACCCATTGACAAAGGCTCTACGCAGGAAAGAAAGACACCTGACAGATTGGTATTATGGTTTAGAGAGAAGGAAATCTGCTTTGCAAATTAAGCTTGCTTTAATAGAAACAAAGCAGATCAGATACCTTGTAATCAATGTTGAAGTCCTGCACTAAATTTAGGTCCAGAAACATTCGAACTGTGGCCTGAGTGGTGGCGTCTTCTGGCAGACCAAAGTCAGAGAAATGGAAGTCCAAAATATTCAGTGATTCTGCTGATGGGATTGTGGTCTCCTGCAAAACCAACCCCATCATCACCACACACAAACAAACAAATGTGCATTTTATTTTTGTAATAAAAAACATTGGTTAATAGTCAGAGGGAAGTGTTTTTGTCAGGTGTAGTTTTTTGTTGTTGTAAATATCACATCACTCAACATGTAGATTCTACTTTGAAAGGAAGAAAGGATAGAGCAAGAAAAATAAAAGAAATCACCTGCAGTGCCTTAATGTCCTCTTCTGCTGCAGTGAGGTGGTAGGCAAGAATCTGCAAGATTAGCATCCATATAAGTAAATTTAAAAATGTATAAACAAAGTAAGAAACATGCTTTTCTAATACTCAGAACCACAATTTAAAAACATTCTGAAACTCATATTTCACATCATGAAGAGAGGCAACAATGCCAAAAACTACACCTCTGTATGGCAAATTTATGGATTAATCTGAGCATATTTACTGTACTCTCCAGGGTCAAAGGGTTAGGAATTCCTCTAAAAACTGTCAGAACATTCTTAAAAGGCATATGTCTTTTGTGACTTATGTAGCCAAACATACACAGAAATCACTGACCAGACACAAAAACAATCTTCTTGCATATCTCAGACTTAACGCAGAAAACTATACAGAAAAACAACAGATGAAAGAAGAAAGGAAGCAAGGGAGAAAACAATGAAGAACATCAGGAAAATAAAAAGGAATAAAACAAGGAAGGACAAGGAAGTGATGTAGAAACAAGAAAAGAAATAAGGTAAGATGGAAGCAAAGAAGGAAGGCAAGATCTAAAGATCTAAGGATGGAGGGAAGGACAGAAGGAAGAGTGGTATGACAAAAGAAAGGGCTGAAGGGTACATAGACACATAGGAAGCAGAACAATAGGTAGGAAGGAAAGAGAAGAATATAAGAAGGAAAGAACATATTTCTGTGCATCTTTCCTGAAAAGAAGGGAGACAGGACCCAAGACAGGAAGGGCAGAGAATAATACGAGGTAAGAAAGAGGAAAAGAAGGGCAAAAATAATTAAAGAGAGAAACAAGGAAGGACATACTGTAATTTCGTTTCACAGACCCATTAGACCTGAACAATATTCAAATCAATTTCCAGGCTTAATTTTCCAGACTGATATAAACCAGACCTGAAAAACCACTTTTAGGATTATATTTGTTTTATAAATAGAATTATATCACTAGGAGCAACTTGAAAACTGTGACTAAGAGGACAACATACAGCAGTCTCTTACCTCTTCTGTAACCTCTATGCTGGCCCTTCTCACTTCAGTGATCTGGACAGCTTGAGCATACTGCAAGGCCAGGCCACAGTACACAGCCAGATCCTCCAGGAGTCGCTCATCATATCGATTAAATGGTTCCAGTTCATCTGAGTCTCTGGTCCGTTTGTTCATGAGCTGGCACACAGCTAAATGACATAAAAACAGACACTGAGCAACTCAGGATGTTTAATAGTGTTCAGTCTTTAGCAGAAAATCATGCTGCTCCTATTATATGTCACTCTCTTTGTAATGAATCCACATCAAATATGAGTGTAATTTTTAATTTGAATTGTTAAAAGAACTACATTTTTTAGTGAATATCAATTTTTTTTGGAATAAATCTGAAAAGGTATAGAAGAAGCCATGAAAGTCCATGATATCAAAACAGAGCTTTCTGTTACTGAACAAAATTTGGTCAGTACCTCCCAGATCTGGAATTCTTCTTTTGGACTTCAGATTAGTGACTTTTGCTGTCTTTTTAAAAACCAGTTAAAAACAGACATATATTTTTATGTCTGTTTTTTGTTCATTTTTTGATCACATTATACTTTAAAGTTTGATCATCACTCAACAATCATTTTAGATAGAAGTAAGTGATAAATATTTAAAAAATCAAGAAACTTACCAATAACGTTTTCTGACCTTTCATTTCTCACAGGGCAGCAGACGATACTCCTCTCTGATTCAACAGAGCTCTTTGCCATATTAACAGTTTCTGTAGCCCTCATTGTTTCACAAGCATGTGACAGATCTATATCACTGATGTCATGCTCCCTAAAAAATAATATAGACATATGATTTTCTTTTTAACCAAAAATTTAAAAATGAAAGACGTTAAATTGTCAAAAGGTTCCATTGTCTGTAGGACATACCTTCTGTAGATCTGGCAAGTTGATCCAAGCTCTTCACACTCCAAGTGTATCACACATGAGAATATAACCTGCGGTAAAAGCCAGAAAGCAGCAGAAAATACAATGTTGTATGATATAAAACAAACCTGACATGTAATACAACAAACAACTAATAAAATACAAAATATGATGTTAATTAGAAGATCAACCTGATCATCCTTTGTGACTGAGGTTTGGCCACTGGGGATGAAGATAGTGCAGTATTGAGCATGAGTGAAAGGCATGATTGTGGCGGCCATCTTGCTCAGCAGAACCTCAAAAGAATGATGCTCCCTTGATAACACCTGTGCCATTTCTATCAGAGCCTAACAGACACACAGATATACAGTATCCCTCAGTATTGAGGGATTTATTATGTGGACACACAACAGATGTCATGTTGCTACCTGACTGCGCTTTGCCTCTTGTCTTGAACTCTCATACAGCTGGATGTTTTCCAGAACCATCCCCAACACATCCATATGATTGGATACCACCTGAGTAATAAAATTTAATAAATTTACTGTTACTGAACAAAATTTGGTCAGTAGCTCCCAGAATCTGGAGCAACTGATCAGGAATTGATACATATTCTAATAAAGACTCTCAGCCACTGGTTCCATTTCTCACCTTTTCATCCATGGAGATAAAAGCAGGATGGGAATCATGGCCTTTTCTTTTGTTGATCATTACCACCACACCCAACACCTAAAAAACAAATCACATAACTCATTGTTATGCAGTATTGATAGAACTTCAGGAGCAAAATCAATACACAAATAGAACTGTGATGAATGTTACCTCTCGCCTGTGGTTCTTGATAGGAACACTCAAAACTGTCCTAATCTTTAGGCACCGTTTACTGTCTACTTTGAACTTGGGATCCTGCAGAAGTAAACAAATAAAAAAAATCTTACAATATTATTTCCGAGGGCCTCCATTATTTTAAAAACATATGCATGTAAGACAGGTACAGAAAAACTGCAATGCGTTAGATTTTTGTGTAATTTGGCAACAGAATATATTACTTATTAACCAACCTCCATGCAGAAATATTTCAACAGTATGCAGGCACATTGAGCCTTGCAAAGGGATTTGTTCAGTTTGAACACTTAACAACCAGAAGACTTGATGGATTTAACTTCAATTTTAACTGGGAGATGAACATAAAGAATCATGCTTTTGGGAGTTGTACAACTTCTCTGTACAGCTCTATACAGAGAAACTGTACATAGTTGATGGGGAGTGGTAAATACTGGGCAAACCTTGAAGTAAACATGTTACAGGCTGCAGAACACTTAGGATGTTACAAGCTTCTGGCTGTATGCTTTGAACATACAGCCAGAAACTACGGTAAAATGGTTTAGATCAAACCATATTCTTCCAATAGAATAGAACAGTGTCAAAGTACAAACCTAAATATAGTTGAAAACATTTGGCAAAGCTTAAAAATGGATGCTCATATACACTCCATCTGGCTGAGATTGAGATATTTTGGTAAAAATAATCACAAACAAATATTGACTCAAAAGGAATTAATACAAATGCACTCCCCACTTTCCCTATTTTATCTAAAATAAAAAATATGAAAACCATCAATCATATAAACATTGAAGTTTGTAGTTGCAAAATAATAAAATGTGAAAAGACTTCAACAGTCTGAATGCTTGTGACTGATTAATAACTGGAATAGCTGGAATTGCTAGAATACCTTTCCATATCCGTCCTGACCGAGGATTACCTGTGTGCTAACTGTACCAGGAAACAACTCTCATCCCTAATGACATTGGCCATAAAGACGAGGGCTGAAGAGGGCATCAGCTGTAAGCCTTTTAGTGGCCTCTGCCACCTTTCCTACCGGTGCAGGTCAGTGCCTGTGCAAATGTCATCAAGTAAATCATGCATTTTACTGCATCACTACAGGTTTTTGGGAGAAAGGGAGACTCTCAGTTTGGTTCCTAAACCATCTTCATGTGTAATTATTACACTGAACTTCAAATATATGCCAGTATTTTTATAGTGTTTGGTTTACAGAATAGGAAAGTACAGCATCTATTTTGTTCACATATTTACTGGGAACAGCTTTAAGTGAATGTTTGAGTGAATAAACCTGGTTGAAGTCAAAAGGTGCCACGCTGAAAGCACCGCATAATTGCTAATTACTTCAGCTTACCAAACCACTTTATCAGTAGACTAAGTCTAAAAGGATTAAAAGCAGCTACTCCATCTGGGATTTTGTGACTTGCTACCCACTAACCATGAGATGACCATGTTGTCAAACATGTCGCTAAACCAGAGGACACATGAGGCTAACGCTTTATGAGCTTCATAAATAGGGTGAATTCAGATTTTAAGTCTTTCACTCCTAACTTGAATATTCCACTTTATGTTGAATGGAAAACATAACAACACAAACTTCAATAAAATTTTGTGTAATAGATCAACCCAAAGTGGTGTATAATTGGGGAGTGAAAGGAAATTAAATGCATATATATATAAGAACCACTATAGGAGGTTCTTTAAATTAAATAATTTAAAGAGCCACTTTTTGCTGAAATTTCACCTTCAAAATGTATATTGTATGTTTTTACCATTGTTACACATAAAAAAAGTTTAAACCCAGTCTATGAACAGTTGAATTGATTAATGATTTAGTCAAAGTTTGGATTTTTAACATTCATGGGATCAATAAAGTATTTTTGATCCCATTCCATTGTAGCTCAGGATGAATACTTATGGTCATTGTCCTGCTGGAACAGTTGGACACTATTGGATATTTTTCTATGAATGTCCTGTATTTAGCTCCATCCATCTTTCCATTACCAATGATCAGCTTCCAAATCCCTGCTAAAAAAAAGATCCCAAGCATGATTCTGCCACCACCATGTTTCATAGAGGGCATGTTGTGTTAAGGGTTACGGTCAGTGGTAGTTTTCCGCCACACAGTAATTGAAAAAGTAAATTTTTTGGTCTCATCTGAAAAACCTGCTTCTTCCACATGTTTTCCTTGTGGTAAACTGTTATGTTTTTATAGTGCAACATGACCAAATCTGAAAACGTCTGGAGGTACAGAAACCTTTTCAAGGTATTATGCAAAATAAAATACCTTCTGAGCATCTCTTAGGTTTATTGGTGATCCTGTAGCCAAAACCAGCTCCATGACACCCTGCAGTATTTTCTGATGTGCCTGGCTGCACCCATTTGCTGTCAAGGATATCACTTCCTCTAAATCACTTTTTCCACTGTAGACCTTTCTCACAAGGGAAAGGGCACCACCCTCAGCAGCCAGCAGCTCCCCAGCATGGTTGAGAGCTCCCTGGCAGAGCTCTGCCACAGATCCCATCCATCTCAGCCCTCCTCCCAGGAGTCCTATCATCCATGGGCAGCCTTCTTCGAGGCCACAGGACATACTATTTGGATCAACTGAAGGCTGAATATAAGGAGCAAAGGGCAACTTGTTGGAGCAAAGACAAATGGGAGGACAGGGAGAAACTGAAGGCCATAAGGAGCAATCAGTCTTATCAGGAGCACTAAGGATTGGAGTAATGGGAACAGACGCTCTGGGGTGAGGAGCCATCATTAGCTGGTCATGGAGGTCATGAGAAACTTGGCAGTCACATCTGTCCTTGTGGGAGATGATGTCCAGGTTTCCCATGCTCTTCAGAAACCTTGGTGTCATATCTGCCTGAGGATCACTGATCCTGAAATCAAACACAGGAAGCCAAGTAATGATAAACAACTGAAGTACAGCTGCTAGTAAACAGTAGCTGATTCAGGAGCTGCACAGGTGATGGACATCAAACTTGCAAATGCAAAGAAGGCTGGAGCCTCTTGTGCTGAGCATAGTTTAAGAAATGGGAAGGAGATAAATCAATTAATCAAAAACAATTTGGTCAATTGATCATTAATTGATTAATCCTAACAAGGTAGGGTTTCCCCTATAACAAGTAGGGTTTTCCCAAATATTACTGTCTGAACAGACATTTCAAAAATACTATTACAACAGAACATGTCATTTTTCTGGTGTTTTCAGTCATAAACACAAAATAAACACACAAAAGCTTTCTTTTTCCATTCTTTTCTATTGGCACTTTGTATTGGCTGAAGGACAGTTTCATTTTGTTCTATTTGCATTGAGAAAAAAAAAAGAAATGTTCAAGGTTGAAAAAACAAAACAGACTAAATCAAGGGTCCCCTAAAGTCTGCATTCCAAGAGGGATATTTTTGACTCTTCACATCAACTCTGACCTCAAAAATCCAAAATGGCTGACTTGCAATTAAACTTCTTCACAGTTGCAGTCATAATTATTTCCCTTTTTTTCATAATTCCAAGTATGCTAAATTTCTCAATGAATCTTTCCAACACCGTATTATAATGTGTTAATATTAACAGACCCCTTACCAAGTTTGAAAGTACAACAGGGAGAGATATGCCCAGTTTTTGTTGATCCTGATAAAATACAAAACTTTTTAATGGGTGTCACTGTGCGTCGTTTGGAGCAGTAGAAAGAGCTCTAGACCAGCTGAGCCAGAACAAACACTGGCTGGGAGAAACACAATGTTTTTAAGAATATCGAATTTTGCAGCCTTTTCTTTTGAGAAAACGTTCAGCTTTCAAGCTTTCAACAATAAAGTAAAATCCATATCTTAGTATACGCGTGTGAATGTTAAGGGACATTTTATTTAATATTTTAAAAGTTAACAATTACACCCAGCCGTCAGAAGTAGCAAAAAACTTACACTGATTCTCTGCGTGAAAAGTACGCGCTGGTAAAATCCGAGTGGTCATCCAGCCACGCTCCGTCGCCTGACATTTCGCCTTCTAATTTCGCTTTCCTCGCTTTGCAGCGGGGGCTCCACAGGGGGGAAGACAGCCACCCTGCGTCTTGAACGGAAAGAGACTGTATCACTTCTGTCCTGCGGAAAGAACTTTCTGGACCAGCAACTTCCGAAGCCGGCAGAGAAGCACCGGGAGTCCCGCTCTCAGGCTCCATGGACTCCTTCGCTTCAGGGTTTCTCCCACTACATGAAAGAAAAACAAATGGGAAACACCGGCTAAGTGATAAGATTAATGACGTGTCAGGAAGCAGGGTGATGTCTGGAGGTAATCCCCTTACCTTAATTTAACCGGTCTGGCCCCAAAGGTTTAGATACTTGGAACCGATTTAAACCTCAGCGCAGAAATCATTAATTGATTTAGAGCTGATGGCTTTGCTTCAATAGGAATTATGATTCTATTTTAGACAGAAATCACTGAACAGGCTTCGAATCTTCTGCTAGCTAATTTAATAAATGCAATTTATTAGCTAAATTGCTAATAACTTAAGGGACCAAGTCACAACTAAGTTGTGACCAAATTACCAAGAACGTATTCATTGCAAATATATTTTTGATATTTGCAACAAAATAACATTTGTTGAGTATACCATGATCACCAATAAAAACAACTACAAAAATTAGATTGAAAACATAAAGGAAAGTAAAACAATTTGCACATGCTAAGCATGTCCTCATACACAAAATCATTTGATCTTTGTAAGTACTAAAAAAAAAAAAAAAGCACTTATCAAACCACGATCTAAAACACCAGCAACAGTCACAAACTTTGCTGATACTAAAATAAGTCTGAGATATAGCTAGGTATAGATTTTTTATGTATTTATTTTTTTTATTTTTGTAGGAGTCTGCTGTCTCAAAAAGGTCAGTGTAGGGTAGACGTCGCTAGTCCATCATAGGGCAACGCGGAAACAAAACAGTAACACATATGAGGGGCCAAGTAACCTAACATGCATGTTTTTGAACTGTGGAAGGAAGCTGTTGTTAAAAAGCAAAAACAGTGGTAACAACAGCACCACCAATATTTATTTTAAGTGAAAGTCTGAGTAAAACATGACCACACTATATAGCAGCCTAAGAAGACCTCTATTGACAAACAATTGAATGTAAATAATCTTCTTACTCAACTCAACTGGCTTTATGGACAATTCTATTGGCAAAGTGTAAATACTGAAAGCTCTAGTTTGTACTACTGTAACACATTTGCCATATTGCGTGAAAAAAATCAATATATAAATATAACAGATACATATTTTTTTCACAATGGAGGTTCCCGGGTGTGCTGTAGTGGTGCAGGGGTTAAGCACAACCCACATATGGAGGCCTCAGTCCTCAACGTGGCTGTCGCAGGTTCGATTCCCAGCCTGGCGACCTTTGCCGCATGTCTTCCCCCTCTCTCATTACCCACATTCCTGTCAATTAACAATCTAATAAAGGCCACTAGAGCCAAAAAAATCTAAAGAAAAAGAAAAAAAAAGGATGTTCCCTGTACAATGTTTCATTAAACATTAAGAGATGCCTTGTCAGAAACCAGCTCCTATAATGAAAGCATTACACATCTCAATACATCAGGACTATGGTGTGCAAAATAAACTAAATTAAATACAAAAGTGCCTTCAGACCCAGGAGGGTTAACATACATTTCTCAAACATTCAAAATTCTTATTCTCTTTAAAATCAGAATGGATCAACTGTGCAAATCAAATCTATGATGGAAAAAATAAAATAAAATCTTATTCAACACACTACATATAAAGCACTCACCAGTGAATGGCTCCCCCTGCTGGCCAACTGCGCTCCCCACCACCTGCAGTGGGCGGATCCACCGGTGACAGCTGTGCTGTGATAGGCTGCTCCAAGAGGAGGCTGCCATGACATCGGTGGATGCTGCACAGGATCACATCCACAGCATCGGCAGCAAGCGCTCCTCCATCCACCTTGCCATCCCTCCGTCTTTTCTCTCTCTTCTCCTCCTCTGCTTCTCCTCCTCATACCACCATCCTTGCTCCATCTATTCCTTTTCCCCTTCCCTCGACAGGAGCACACTGCAGCAGAGGGCCGTGTACACACACTCTCCAGCAGGAACAGCAGCAGCGGGCAGACTGGTAGGTGAGCTGGGGCCTGATCCCCTTGTCCCCCCATCCTCCACCTCTCTTCCTGCAGCACAGGCAAGACATTGCATTCTCCTCTGATCTCCGTCAAGGACTATCTGACTGTAAGGTGTGTGTGTGTGTGTTCGGATATCAGAGGAAGGAATACCACACCCTGAGATTATTTCCTACTCCTGACATAGCTTCTGGGTGAACGAGTGGATGAATGCATTTATATTTGCCCAGTCTTCATCCTGAGCTAATTTTTGCATGCATGCTGAATCCAGCACAACGACTCGCATTCTATGTCTGTGCTCGAGCTGTTTGTTATCATGGCTCCTCTGCTCAGTGCATGGGTTTGCTCCAGCACCAGTTAGGCCTGGGCAACACATTTATACTTATCTAATGTGGGAAGTAAATTTATGACACTTTTTGACATGTGGACTCTTCTTCTTCTTTTCTTTCCAAAAACATCTTTCTCTTCAGGCTCTCCATTTACTTTGTCCTCCTCTTAAAACCCCATTTTCTCCATCCTCTTTTCTCCTCCTCACCCTTCTTCTCCGTCTTGCTGTCCGGTTTCCCAGGATGCCTCGGTTCAGGATGCTTCAGTAGGCCCCAGCAGCATGGGCGGAGCTTGGGCGGGAAGAGAGATTACAGATTGGACCCTTCCCCTCAGGACGGGCGAACTGGCGGGCCACCCTCCCTCTTCTTCAGATGGGCGAGGACGCTGAGAGCCCCAAAATCAACCACACCTTCCTGAGAGACTACGTCACAGAAGGTGGGTCAGTGCTCTCTCTGTGGGGATCCACAGATTGAATGGGTTAGTAGGACTGTCTGGGAGAACATGATGACACCACTTTGTGGTTAGCTTTCAAATATTACTTTTGAAACTTATTCTCAAATTACTTGTGAATATTTATGATGTGATGTTTAGCAGAAATTAGATTTTTCTTTTATGACTTGGAGAGTTCACAGTGATCATGTTATTTTCATGTTTCTTTACTTTGGAAACCTACCTTCTTTCTCCTTTTCATTTGAATTGCAGCCACAATTCAGGGCTCAGTATTAAGGTATAAAATTGTTTGAGAAAATGAATGCCAAAACTCATAAAATAATCTCTCTTACAGTTTTTATAAATTAGGTTAGATTTTTAAGAGACACCACCAGAAAATGCTTCACAGATAAATGCTATTCTCTGGTCCTCACATGTTGCTCCATGTAAGCTGGGTAAAGTGTATCTTCTCTTGCCTGCAACACAATTCTAATTGATTGTTTGAAATCACTGTGTAAAAACCAGGCATGGGCTATCAGCATGAGGGTATTTCATTGTTTTTTAGTAGTATGTTTTGGGAAAAATTGCTTAAATGACATGCCTTTTTCCTGTGGTTTACAGTTCTTTTAATTAAATGCCAACAAAAGTCCTAGAATGTCCGAATTCTCCAGCTGTATAAACTACAGAGGACTGAGTAACATATTGTTGTTCTCCCACTTTTGGCTTGTTGCTGTGCTGTCCTTCCTTAAAGGAAAGCAAAATTCTAGTTTTGGGACATTTTTCCAGTTGCAAATAACACAGACTTTTGGGACTAGATATGGAACAGAATCAAAACATCTAAACATCTTAAAAAAGCTACAGTTTCAATACATCTCAAATTTTCAAATGTAGCTCCCTGTATTTCCTGCCAAGAAGTGCAAGACTGATCAAACTTTTCTCCAGCTGTACGGAGCAAACTCGGCTGAAAATATGTCAATTCACAAATTACCAAGTCATTAATGGAATGGAAGCTAATTGAGTGCTGCTTAGTTAAATTATATTATACATTTTGACATGATCATGTAAATACGTGGCAGTGTATTTACCTTTTATATGATTTAATTTCCTGGTAATGGGATGACAGAGAATATGGTAAAATGACCAGTTTTATTTGGCTGGCTGAATCACAGAAGTGAGTCAGCTGAATGAAAGAAGCATCATCTAATTTTCCTTCACAATATAGTCAACATTCTAATGTTTGGAAATATCTTTGGTTGCAAATGTTACTGTGTTGAAAAGAAAGTGTTTGTGACTATTAAATAATTTCATACGTTTTTGTTTAAAAATGATAATGTTTATAATATCCTGGTATTTTTAGTTGAGAGTATCATACCATAAGAATCTCATACCTGTGTCTGTTGCCATGCCTAGCACGTCTGTTTGCGCTTTATTACTTAGTTGTCTTTGTATTCTTCTTAATCACTATGTGTTTATCTTAACCACCTGCAACAAAAAGTAACTGATGCCATTTTCCTTGTGTCCCTTCCAGCCGATGTCATCTCTACAGTGGAATTCAACCAAACAGGGGACCTGCTGGCAACAGGGGATAAAGGTGGCCGAGTGGTCATCTTTCAAAGAGAAACCGAGGTCAGGTCGCCTTATTGTAATATTAACTCTCTGCATGCAGGACTGTCTTCATAATGCATCAATACAAAAAAATGGTTTCTGACTTGTTTTTTTGCTCTTTTTAGTCCAAGGGTTTGTCAGAGGATGCAGGTGAGGTGGGGGACTCAGGAGAGTACAACGTCTACAGCACGTTTCAGAGTCACGAACCTGACTTTGATTACCTGAAGAGTCTGGAGATAGAGGAGAAAATCAACAAGATCCGATGGTTGCCACAGCAGAATGCCGCACATTTCCTGCTTTCCACCAATGGTAAGAAACAGATCAAACTCTGACACGAAGTCTCATTGATTTTCTGCAGGAAGCTTTTTAAATGTCACAGGGAAAGACCACAGCATTGGTCTCAAACTTCACAGCTATGTTCCCACAGCATGTAAACTCTTTTAATCTTCTGTAGTGACTGAAATAAAATCATTATGACTGAACTGCTATTGGTTACTTTGGAAATGATCTCAGATCTTTGTTTGACACTTTATCTCTCACTGAAGAAGAAATAAATATTTCAAATTAATCTTCAATGTGGATACTTTTTAAGGCACTGTAGGTCTGCTAGCTTTGTTTAAACAAACTCCATATCACTGCTCAGAATGTGCTATGTTCCTTTCGCAGATAAAACCGTCAAACTGTGGAAGGTCAGTGAGAGAGACAAGAGACCAGAAGGATACAATCTGAAAGATGAGGAGGGACGAATCAAGGATGTTTCCACCATTACCTCTCTGAGGGTACCAAAGCACACAAACACATCTACACACACACTAACCTACTATTATGTGTAGTTTTGTATTAGCTACACATTCAATGCAAAAACAGCTTGCTTTGTGTATTGTGTTCTTTAGTTCTTTCTCATCTGCATACATTTTTTCCATCTTAACTCTTTAACTTTCTGTTTAAGGTGCCGGTGCTGAAACCAACAGATCTGATGGTAGAAGTTCGCCCCAGGCGGGTGTTTGCAAATGGACACACATACCACATCAACGCCATCTCTGTCAACAGCGATGGGGAAACCTACTTGTCTGCTGATGACCTCCGCATCAATATGTGGCATCTGGACATCACTGATCGTAGTTTCAGTATCCTTTGAACTCCTGGTTTGTTTAATGATTTACCCAAATTACTATAAAATGACTGTAGTAATTTGATTTACCAAGTTACTACAAAAAACTCAGATCTTTGTTTGACACTTTATCTCTCACTGCACTGAAGAAGAGATAAATATTTCAAATTAATCTTCAGAATTGACCAATGCATCTCGTTTCCATTTTGATTGAGGACCGCAAACTAAGCACTACGAGCTGTTCTGCGCTCCAGATAAAAGCACAAAGGACAAGCACAAACAGTTATCCCAAGCATTACACATTTTTAACAGCTGTTGTTTTAAATGTGCGATATAAGTACTGTAAGTTTGACTTAGCTGTGCGCACTAAATCTTGTTATTCACATTTTGAAAAAACCACAAGTGCGGCAACATGTACAGCAAATTTTGTCACTGAATGTGCCATAATGCTCACTTTGAAAAGACTTAATCATTCATGCTGTAATGTATGCTATAATTTAATAATTCTGTAATCTACATTTCCATTTGTAATTCACTTTGCTACACCTGATTTCTCCCACAGTGGAACAATAAATTATGTTTCTATTCTATTCTATTCTATTCTATTCTATTCTATTCTATTCTATTCTATTCTATTCTATTCTATTCTAGTATAGGATATAACCACATTCTATTATAAATATAGCCACATTTAGCAGAATAACCCATGATAGAGTTGTGTTTATATGTTAATACGGTAATAATACGATGGGGTGTTTGTTTTAATAAGAGTGCCGCACACACTGTGATTTCATTGCAGATTGCAGCATGTTATACAGGCTGCCTTTGGTATTTTCCCATTCAAATGGAAGCTGACCTAGAAAATCTCAGACACATCTATGGAAGACTAGTTTGAATTATTCACTCAGCAGTACACTTTCTGCTGAGCCTCGTAGGACCACTAAAACACAAATAGAACAAACTGAGGAACAGATTGTGCAGCCATGTTAGAGTTGAATGGTTTGCCTTATTTAGTTGTTATTTACGGTTAACAATTATGCAAAAAAAAGTCTGGAACAAAAGGAAATGACGGGCACGTCATAGCAAAACATGATTGTTATTTTTGTTGCTTTTATTTTTCTTGATGGAACTTCTTCTCAGACATTGTAGACATCAAACCTGCCAACATGGAGGACCTGACAGAGGTGATAACAGCAGCAGAGTTCCACCCTCACCACTGCCATCTGTTTGTGTACAGCAGCAGCAAGGGGACCCTGCGCCTCTGTGATATGAGGGCCTCAGCTCTCTGTGACAGACATACCAAACGTGAGCATGTTTTTGTAAATAAAAAAATTTATTGCAGTAAACAATGGAAGAGGGGATAAAGAATTCTAGGCAGAAAACAAAACAAACAAAAAAATCTGTAAATGTGTAACTGACTAGTTGTGTACACCTCTGCACTGTGTTTCTGAAGTTTTTGAGGAGCCTGAAGATCCCGGAAGCCGTTCATTCTTCTCAGAGATTATTTCCTCTGTGTCGGATGTTAAGTTCAGCCACAGTGGGCGCTACCTGCTAACAAGAGATTACTTGACTGCTAAGGTGTGGGACTTGAATATGGACAAAGGCCCAGTCGAAACCTACCAAGTAAGATGCTAATACTTTGATTTCAGATGGCCACCATCTGCTGTATGATGTAGGAATGATACTGTTTTATAGCTCTGTGTTTGCTGATTTCTGAATGCGGTGGCTGACTGACTTTTTATCATTCCCAGGTCCACGAATACCTGAGGAGTAAACTGTGTTCCCTCTATGAGAATGATTGCATCTTTGATAAATTTGAATGTGTCTGGAACAGCTCAGACAGGTAAGTGTTGACTGGTGGAGACAGTTTGCAGAATAATTACATTTAAAAGCAAATTAGATGAATGTGTCAGTGCTAATCACTGTGATTCTACTAATCGCCTGGCTCTGACATTATCTGACATCTCAATCAATGTTGAAGACAGTCTTTGGAGACATCAGATCAATCTTCTCACCCTGTTTGGTTTCCTTGCTGCCCTCATCTCTGGCCCATGACAAATATTTCTTCCTGCTCTCCTATAACCCAGTGTGATCATGACGGGGGCATATAACAGCTTTTTCCGGATGTTCGATCGGGAGACGGGCCGGGGCGTAACCCTGGAGGCATGGAGGGAGAACAGCAAGCCTCGGGCTGTGCTGCGGACACGCCGGGTGTATACGGGCGGGAAGCGACGCCGTGGGGATGTAGGCGTCGACAGCCTGGACTTCACCAAGAAAATCCTACACATGGCCTGGCACCCTGAGGAGAATATAATTGCTATTGCGGCCACCAACAACCTATACATCTTTCAGGATCGTGTCAATCCCGACGCGCAGATGCAGTAACAGGAATGGAAACGTAAACTTGAAACAATTTCAGTGTTTAAGGAGTGCATGTGAGAGATGCAGCCTCTGAAAATTGGGATTTATTCTTAATGAGTAAAAAGCAGACTGATTATTGATCTAAAAGAAGTTAATAACTGAGGAATGGTGTCTAATAGTTTTTTCAGCCCTGAGATGTGCTCATGTCTCTAGTGGCAATTGGGACTTCATTTTTTTTCTGCACTCTACTCCCACTTTTCCAAGATGTTTGTGTAATTTCCTTCTGCAGAAGCAGTGAAGAAGGTGCAGGGACACCTCTCCATCTGCAATGACTCAGTGCTGTTAATCACACAGTGTTGCACCGCTCACTAACCTACTTTTTTCACGGAAAGAACGGAAAGCGCTTCGGTAAAGAAATGTGTGATGCTCCTGACATAACTGGATGACTTTATGAAACATTGCATTCAAAGTTGTTTTTTTTTTATGTGGAATGTTAGGAATGGTGTAAGTGAATGTTTCTTTGCAAAATCTTTATTTTCTCTGCTGAATAACAACAGCTATTGACGCTCTCCTTTAGAGCAGTGCTCTTGGAGATTATACACATAATTCCTACATGATCTGTTCACATTGAGATAATATCATCAACAATAGTTCAGCGGTACTCCTGCTATAAAACATGATAATTTTCCATAGACAGGTAACATACACTTTTTACAGTTAGCTGTATATGTCTGTGTTGATTTCTTAAAGACAGTACCTCTTTGCTTCAAACAGATTTTGTTGTGTACACTGTAAATGAGCATCTCATGCAGAAAAGTTATGATATCTGTAACATGGTTATTATTGTGTAGCAATACATTCAAACTTTTGGATGGAGGAGAGGGCTTGGTGAATCAAGTATAATGAAACTCTTAGTATTTTGTTGTGTTTCCTACTTATGCCCAGATAAAGGCTGATGATATTCAAATAAATAGTGCCCTGCAAAAGTGTTCAGGTACCTTAACATTTTTATATTTTGTCATGTCACAACCGCTAAGTCCAATGTTTGTGAAAAGTTATCACAAAGCAATGCTTGTCTATAAAGTGAAAGGCATGGGATACATGGTTGGTTTTTTTTTAATTCAGCCCTTTTGAATCCATGCTTTGAAGAAGCATTTTTGCTTCAATTATAGCTGTAAGTATATCTATACCAGCCTTACACATCAACAAACTTACATTTTGCCAATTTTTCTGTGCTTCAACTTAATCAGGTAGTAAAAAGAGTGTTTGTGATCTTTGATTTTTAAGTACTCTCACAGATATTCAAATGGACTTA
This sequence comes from Brachyrhaphis roseni, assembly GCA_903066815.1. Classification (NCBI taxonomy): domain Eukaryota; kingdom Metazoa; phylum Chordata; class Actinopteri; order Cyprinodontiformes; family Poeciliidae; genus Brachyrhaphis; species Brachyrhaphis roseni. Next base: position 81,588 of record CAEFZY010072318.1, on the reverse strand, counting down.
ATACTTTGACAGATCTGATTTAGCAGACATTTACTATCAACTAAACCATTCTAAGATGGCCCTGTTTGTTTTTTTAGGGTAATTTTTCTGCCATAAGGTGTGCCTCCACCTCAGCCTGAAGTCTTTTACAACCTGTTAAGTTTCCTTACAGGATTTCCCTGTATCTAATTCTTACCTGTTTTTGCGTCCAACATTTTGCACGAAGGCCAAAAGGTTCACTTTTGGTCTCATGTGACAAAACCCAATTTTTTCACATTTGTTGTGTCCCCTACATTGTTTGCGCCAAAGTGCAAACAGAACTTCTTATGGCTTGGTCAGATATCTTGTGTAGATTTAGAGTTTTAGACAATACTCCTCACATCTCAGTAGGATGTCCAAAGCTTGGATTACCTTACTTTAAACTTCTTTCCCACTGATATCTTTGGTATGTTTCTTAGTTGTTTCTTGGTCTTTCTGATGCTGTTTATGCTCTCTAACAACCCTCTGTGGCCTTCACAGAGCAATTGGATTTTTCCTGAGATTGCGTTGCATACAGACGGAGTGTAATTATTGATTAGAGAAGTTGTGAAGTTTTTTGACTGGATTTTGTTTCACTTAAGAGTATAAAAGGAAATGGTTTTGATATAAATGGACAGCTGACTTTAATTATTTTAATTGTACATATTTCTTTGAAAACCATGCATCTTATCCCTTTCATTTCAGAATCATGCAATATGTTGTGTTGTTTCTTCACATGCATAGAAGTGTGAGGGTGTAAGATGACAAATTGATGAAAAAGTTCAAGGTTTATGACTACTTTGGCAAACTACTGTGAATAAGACAAAAATTTAACTATTATAATGTGTGAAAATCAAAATGAGCCTTGTTCATAGAAGCACATTTTAAAAAGGGATCTCACAATCAAGGAAAACTTGCACATTGTTTATAAAAGAAAAACAAAACCCTGACTCAGCTATATCCAAGCTAAAAACTGTTTTGTTCTTATTTGTAGTGTGCTCGAGGGTCAGAGGTCATCATTAGTGCAATAGCTCATTGTATGCATCATTGAAAGATCTTTACTGTCCAAAATCTTGTTATAGTGTACATTTATCATAGTGTATCACAGGAATTATTGTCATAGCTGATACCTCACAGTGCCGCGTGCTGCTCTGGGTTGCGACAAATGAAAGCTGTAGGTGCACAGCGTATAGATGCGGAATGGTTTTATTTCCTAGGGTGCAGTACATTGTTCTCAAGTGACCTTGATCCTGATAGGACTATTGAGCGGTCTGCATGTTGACCATTTATGGAGGAGAAACAAAATTATTTCAGAAGTGGTGAACAATTTTGGATTTTTTTGAAACCTGAGCTTTGAATGGGCAACAGTTTCTCACATCTATCAGTACATTTACTGTTTCTGTTTATGACTAAGGACACAAATGTGCATTAAATGTTTTTTTATTATTATTTGTTTTATAGCAGCTCAACACAAATGTGAGAAACCACACACAAAATGGCTTAAGTTGTCATTGAGTGACTTGTAAATCTGTCATACCCACTGCCACTCAGTTGGGAGAGACATTAAGTTTAGAATCACAGCAGCACCATCAGCAGCAGCAGCAGCAGCAGCAGCATGTTACCATTACTCAGTGCTTCTTATGTGTATATCTATCATACTGAAAAAAAGATGTAAATGTACAAAAACCTTATTCATGGATGAAAGGAATGTGCATTAATAAAACTATATGAAAACATGTCTATTTTTGTCTGGGTGTTTATCTTAAATGGTTCATATTTTTTATTGTAAGACAGAACAAAACTCCATTTACTTTGTTGTTAGTAAATGTTGAACCAATTAGAATGAAATCTTTGCCCAGAAGATTAAATATAGTGTTCATTGTTATGAAAGTAAACATTTGGACAATTTTTAATGGCATTTCAACAAAAAATTTCAGCAGTTTAAATACAGGTGTACACATGTGACTCCATTATGGTTATTCTATAATCAACACAAGGCTAAAACTACAAGTTCAAGTTCATATATCTGTCACCTGTTATCTATATAACTGCCTCAATATTAGATTACAAGGCATCATTCCAGATTCCAGATATAGTAAATAATTAAATGAAATGACATCAGACTCATTTAGCTCTTTATTATGAAAGTCAAAGACTCTTTACAATGTAATCAGTCATTCTCATTCACACACACATTCACATGCTGATGATGATGACTAGCTACTGGATTGTTGCCACAGTTACCCTGGGGCAAGGCTGCTATACCAGCACCATCTGTCCTTCTGACCACCACCAGCAGGTAAGGTGGGTAAAGTGTCTTGCCTGAGGACACAACAACAAAGATAGAAGGGCAGTGTCTCAAACCGGCAACCTACCAACTACTTGCAAGACAAACTCCTACTTCGGTCGCCACCATTGCTCCATGGTACAAGACATTGCCTTATAAAGACCCAGCATCATCAACATTACTTTGACAAGTTTGATTTCAACTAAGGTAACACATTAAAACATTACCAGAGGTTTCAACTACACCACACAATAAAAAAGAAATTTGGAAGGTTATGAGACCATTTGAAATATTATCATTTTAATGACAAGTATAAGATTTTAAATGTAATTATGAATTTACATTTTTTTTTTACATTTTAGTAATGATAAGGTTGATATGTTTATATGGAGTGTACATTAAATTATTATATTAATAAATGTAAACAGCTGTCATAAGACCCGGTGGTTGCAAATGTTTCTCTGTAGAAGGAGGAAGGATTTAACTAGCAGCTTTAACTAGCTTAGCTACAGCACTAATGATGATGACAAGATTACTCACATAACAAGTTTGCATGCAAACGTGTTAAAATGTTACTCTTTCCAAAAGCATCTTATGCCTTAATCACAAACCAATTAGGATTTTCAATTATATTTAAAAATCCTTTCACAAGAAAAGATTCAAGTTTCTTGTTGTCTGTTTAATCTCAGGTACGGATTTCTGCTGACAGGAACGGTGAAAAGAAAAAGTCAAATGCAAACTTGAAGGCTCTAACTGTTGTACGCCTGAAGTCTCTCTCGATCTTCACCTGCCTGCCTCCAGTCAGCCATGAAGAAGCACAGTCGAGGCAGTGGATAGCTTTGAGCTCAAAGGCCGGAGCCTTTGCTCCTAAACGGCCGTCCAGCTTAGTACTGAATTCTACTATATTACCAGGTTTCAGATTGAGCAGAACTTGTCTAAACTCATTGCTGGCCATAAGAATAATATCTCTGGCTGCATCCTCTGCTCCTGAGCTTCCATCTTGGATAATTCCCACCGTCACCTCAAATCGATAACTGTCAAAACGCTTGACGTGGCAGGTGTGCTTGGCTAAAGCCTTAATTTGACACAACTCCTCTTCTTCTTGTATTTTAAGCAGTGTGGCCAGAGAAACCGGACCTGACACAGAACCGTTTTCTATTTCTGCTGCTGTTGAGTTTGCCAGTGATGTATTCTTTGGATCACACTTGGGATATGTCTCACCATACAAGCAGCGCATCCAGTCCCCAATAAATACTGGCAGCATATTAATGACAGACTGTGCACCGTTCTCTGTCTCAGCAATCCGGACGTGTCTAAAGCACCCAGTCCAGGTGACTCTGTGCCCTTGCAGGTGGCTGCAGAAGATCTGAGTCTGGGCCATGCCTTTGCTTTCCCAGGCTGGAGGCCCACAAGCCTGGCTGTACTGGTTCCATGTCAGAGTGGAGTTGTACACCTTCTGTCCCTCTGCATGGTATACATATACCGAGAACAGCAGGATCACCATGGAAATGCAGAGTAAGATGAATTTAACTGGACCCCAGTGCGTAAATGAGCGCAGAACATCCAAAATAGACATACTGAATCGTGTCCAGAGCCGCAGAGTGACGGGAATTGCACATATCACCAGGGTCACAATCATCTTTGTCAACTCTAGCTCTATGAACCATTTAAACAGCTGGATGAAGAGCATGATGGCAAGGCCAAAAACCAGAGCAGGGAGTGCAAACAGGAAGAGGAAGTATGCCACGCAGGTGCGGATTAATCCAACAGCAGAGGAATTTTGTAGGAGGACCACTGAAAACTCACACCACATAAAGCATACAAGATATGGGATCAGGAAGCAGTAGGTCCCCCGAAATCCACGGGTTCTCGCCATGCTACAGTGAGAAGAAAGAAAGAAATATGCAAATAATTAATAATGGCAAACCACGCAGGGCAATTTTTAGTACAAATAATTGGTTTGTCTGTCAGGTCAAACTCCACTCACCTGAAAAACAGGTAGAAAAGGTAAATATACAGAAGGCAGGGGATGCTGAGTTTCAGTACCACAGATTCCCCAAGTGGCACTGTGGTAAATGTGTGACCAAGAAAACGAAGTCCTGTCATGTCCTCTGGCAGTAATTGTGTCAGGCAACACAGATTTGAGGCTACCTAAGATGAACACCCAATCATATTTTAGTAATACATTGGTATGAAAATAAAAGCACAATATTCAATTTCAAAATTTGCCTCAGATTCTCTGTTTTATTTAGGTGTGGACTTGGACTGGGCCTTTCTAACATTCTAAATATCATCAGATTATTCTACTTAAACTGTGGATCTCTGCTGCTCCTCCAGGGTTACTATCAACCCTTACGTTGCTTCTTTCCTATGCCTTTTTGTCTACGTACCAATATATAGGTTCATATTAGTTTTCTATACTTTAAATTCTCTTATTATGGACTGAATAGAACTTCGTGAGGTGCCCAGTGATTCCTGCCCTGTCTGTGTTTTCAATTGGTCTTTATGGTACTTATTATTCACTAATGTTCTCTTAGAGCCTTTAAAACTATACATGTATCACATAGAAAACAACTAGAACACTTGCCTTGTGATTCTATTGCGACCAAATGTGAATAGGTTTAAGGTTGAATGTTGTTGTATAGCAGTATTTTTGATCTAGTTGCCGATCAACGAATAACTTCTCAACTTGTAAAAAACAAAACACGGTCTAACTTAAAACAGAAATTAAGTAAAATGATCAATCTAAATGTGACATGATTGCTTTGAAGGTCACCTCATAAACATTAAATAAGCTTGTAGTTAATCTAAAAAGTGTGATTTAAATCCTTCTATCCGGTACCTCTATGAAGATTGCACGACGTGCATATGCTGCTGCAGCTGGGCTGAGGCTGTAATAGCTGAGGACTGTGAAGAAAATTGCCACAGTGGAAAGCTCAGAACAAGGGATCCATTTCTTGTCAGCGACAGGGAAGGAGAAAATCACAAAAAAGACGGAAAAGATAAAGTAAAGGTATTGCTCCAGGTTGTTCCAACCAAAGTTGGTCTCTGCCTGCTCCACATCAAGACCTGGTTCAAAACGAGTCAGCAGGGATGTCAAGGCTTTGAAGTTCTCCCATGTCTGGAAAGAAGAAGTATGTTTGTCCATTTATTTGATTTAACACCATCATGAAAGAGGAAAGTCTTAGTTTAACCTTGCTACTCTGGAAGATCCTTAGAGTGCAGATAATCATAGCAATGAAGGAGAGGTAAAAGACAAGCAGGGGTATAACAAAAGCAAACAGGTCAACAGTCAGGTTGCTGATGATAAAGAAGAAAATAAGGGCGTTGACATGCTGCGTAGGGATGAGCGTGCTCAACCACTGGACGCCTGCCCTTGATGCCCAGTCAAACAGGTGCTCCTTCATCTCAATAACTGCATGAAGTGGGTATTGCAGCATCTGAGGTGGACAGGAAGAAAAGAAGAGGGAAAGTGTCACGTACAAACCAAGAAGAGTTTGAAAGTAAAATTCATTAAAAGAAATAAAGTCTCTACACATTCTCCCAGTCATTTTACCATCAGGTGTGACTTCATGGCATTTGTCTGGTTGGCGTCCGGCAGCATCCCACTGTAACCAAAACTCCAAGAATGTTTCTGGACCTTCTTATGTTCTTTAGGAATTACCCCTGATTTGTCCTTTGATACATAATCACACAAATAGACTGTCATCATAACACAAATACTACATATAAAAGCATTTGTTAGGAAAAGGCAGCTTTACCTTCCCATTTCTATCCAGCAGGTCAGGACTTTCAATTTTTGATGAGGCCTGGCCTCCATTTTGAGGGACAGTAGGGACAATGCCTTGCGCATACTTTTTCGTCATTTCAACAAAGTCATCCAGGTCCACTAGCTGTTTGGCTGTGAAGTCCATAATATGCAATTATACAAAAGAACACATTCTACTCTGCAGCTTCTTTAATTTTTTTTATTTGTATACTTACCATCAGTGCTGACCATGCTCTCTAATACTTTCTGGGTCTGGCCCGAAGTAGGAACAGGGATTCTGCTTGCTGTGCCCCCTGCTGGTGAAAAATACCCATAAATCCAATGAATGGATGTGGGCATGCAGGGGGATACTTGAAGACAGCTGCGAACATTGAAATAACTAAAATGTCTAATAGTATGATACATTATTTGGAGAAGAGTATAGTACAGCAGACACAACTGATATTCCATTGCTATATATTCTGCAGCTGTTTCTGTCACCTACCTGGCACTGCGTTGACCTGGCTGACATTTTGGAGCAGCTCAGAGACAGCCACTTTTTTCTTCCTGTCTGGGTTGAGCCTCCAGTACATCATCATGGCTGCTTTGCGTACTGCCAGCTCAAACGTGCCCTCTTTTGACAACTTGCGCATGTCAGCCTCATTTTCTGGAGTTACTCCTTTTTTCTGGATCCAACAGCGCTGAAGAAGTCTCGCTGCAGACATTCTCCCCTGTTTAGCTGCTTTGATTAGCCAGTTAACTGCCAGGCGGTTGTTGAGATCTGGGTCTTTGTCTTCAGCAAGCAACAAGAAGTGCTGACCCAACTGGAAGGTAAAGGGGGAGAGAGGGTTACTTTTGTTGAAGAGGGTTTACAGTTTCTTGCTTCACCACAGGATTTCAATCGTTAACATGTACAAACAAGTTTGTACTTGTGCATACTTAACAATACATGTGAAAGGTTCTGTAAAGGGAGAACTTTTATGGTTAATTGTTTTGTTCCAATGTTGCCAATGTCAGAGCCACATAAAGAAATGGCTTTGAAACCCAGAATCCTGCAGTCCCATTGCTGTATGTCTTTCTGTCTCGGCTAAGTAACAGGGGCAGCTGAGCACTCCAGGACATATCAAATGTCTGTTTTCTAATCTTAACCATCTTTACATAACTTTCTTCTCACACAGTTGTCATCAAATCTGTACTCTGCCTTTCAGTGAGTTCTGAAACAGATACAAAAAATTATTTCACACACTGTTACCAAATCTTGTAGATAAATGAACAAAAACAGACCACCTTTACCTAAGTATCGATAAACAATGATTCACATGTTTTATAGGGTATGACAGATTCTTTAATACATGAGATTTTGATGGAACTATTGTCCTATTGTAATCTGTATGCAAAGACGTGTCTGAAAGATAATTATCCACAGAAAAACACACACAATCTGCAACCTCTCAGTTTTCTTTGTGACTCACAATTTAAGCATTTGACAATTTGTGAAAATTTAGAAGATTCTGCAAACAAGTTTTTTTCAATGATTTATCAGCAGGGAAAGAGTTGTGTTGTAAACAGGAATCCAGAGATCATCTTGCAGGTGGCAGAAATAGAAACACCCCACAACTGAGTCATCCAGCGAGACTGACAACAATGCCAAGTGTCGGTCAGTGTGTGTGGACATGGGCGTGCTTGTGTGTGTGTATGCAGACCCGGGTCTGAGCTTTGGCATCACCAGTGTTGGCCTTCTCCTCCATCTGCACCACACTCAGGTCTTCTTCTAGTTCTTCATCTGAAATGGCAACAAAAAGGGTTATTGGACATTGAAGTAAATTCTATGAAACAATTTCTTCATGAGTTAGCTGATAAATAGTATGATCTTGTATCAGTGTTACTAAGCATGGATTATTCTGGACTCACATTTAAGTGACAATCAAATTGTGCCAGATATGCATCCTGTAACTCAAGATCAAAAAACCTGAAAGGTGGAGTAGATGTGAAACTGTGAAACTTTAAACACGTCTGGTCTGAGAATCTATACAGTAATATGATTGAAGTTAAGAGCTCGAGCAACTTGATGACCAGACAGCTAAAATATTACATCTGGACTTGTTTATTATATGAACTGGTCCAGTCTCTGGAATGTCCTTCATCACAAAGGTGTCTTTTCTTCAGATGCCAGAGATTTGCATGTATAAAGCCCATGAGCTGTATCTCAGGCCTGCATTTTAGGTTTTGCCTCCTGAAGTCTCCAACTATTACATATTATAAGAATCACTGTATTTTAAACAAGAAATTGATCCTGGATTAGAATCATGGTCAGAGCCTTTTTGTGCAGTTTATGTGTTCTCTCTCAGCATGCATGGTTCTCTACAGGTACTCCAGCCTCCCCAAAGTAAATTGCTATTAGGGGTTTCTGTGTTGGACTGAAAAGACGTCACTTCTTATCACACAGAGACTGGTGGAGACGGTACCACATTAAAATGAGTAAGCAAAGCAAAGAGATCTGCATTTTTACATCGATGTAGCTTGATTTTACTACTATGTTTGAAGTCATTATAAATGAGATGTCATTTTGGTTTTAATCTCTATTTATTTAGTCTTTTTATAATTGTCTTGAATTTTATGCATACTTAATTCCAAGTATATTTCTGTTGCATATTCTGCAACAGAAACAGTTGCAGAATATGCACAGTTTACCATATTCTGGTTAGATTGTTTGTTCTTCATGCACCCCTGGGAAATGTTTTGACTTATATTTGATCATATTAATGGCACTCTATTGGCATTGATTTAGTGTCTGATGGCTGGTTCCATAAATATTTCACAGTAAATATAAATAACAAATACAGAAACAGATTTAGACCTGCGTTGGAAATGCAATGGGAAGCTTTTGAGAAAACTATCAGAGTGTTTTCAAATAATCCTAAAAATGTTTTGTTTTGGTGATCAAATTAATCAGTGGATTAGCCCGAACTTGTAAAAATTTTATGTTACAGTAATGATATATTTTATATTTTAGTCTGGTAAGTCTGTATGCATGGAAATGGGCAAAGACTATTGTAAACAATCTTTCAACTTCAGTCAGAAACATAATCACAAGAGAGTTTCTCTTTAGAAAAAACTATGATGTTGATATCGGTGTGTGCAAATGTTGGTCAAATATTGAGGGATAATCAATAACAGTATTCTATTGTATAAAGATGAACAAAAATGACTTTGACTTAGATTAATAGTTTTTGTGTGAGCTCTTTTTAAAATAAAATTGCATAGTCCAAATAGTTTCTCATTTATCTAAATGAATAACTACAGTAAACTTGGTAGAACAGATTTTTTTATCCACCTCTCTGTTATGTAAACTTAAGTAGTAATCATCTGTCTTTGTTAACACGTCGCTAACTTAATTTGAGTGGATTCTCACCATCTTCTTCATTATTTGCATCCTCTTCCTCTGCTTTCCTGAGTCTCTCCTGCATTATCACCTGCTTAGCCACAGAGGCAAAGCTGCGTTTTGTGGAAGTAGCTCCAGAGGGGGAAGTGTTCGAGCCAGTGCAAGATGATCCAGGACAGGTAGATTCAAACTCTGCAGGAGGCGACATCCTTGTTGTTTTGGAGACAGATGTGTTGGAAGAACCTGGTTGAGGTTTTTCAGTTATCTCACCAGACGAACATTCTGAGGACACAGATTCAGCAAAAGACACTGGCTTTGATTTATCCAAATGAATAGCTTGTGTGGATGATGAAGAGAAATCAGATAATTTTCTGGGACTTGATGGAGATGTTGATTTGTCAGACTGAGAAGGTGCAGCAGGTTTATTAGATGCAAGGGGAGAAAGACTCTGTTTAGGAGGTGGTGAGGGTCCCTTCAGGACAGGACACGAACCCGTGGTGCTGACAGAGGAGGATGGAGACCCAGAATCCTTCTCCATTTTTCCTAAAAGATTCAGAAAGATTCAAAAGCATGTGTAAGGAAGATACATGAAGATTCAGAGTGTGAAAAGGTTTTATGAGATAATAAAATAATGTTTTTAGTTTTAAAAAAGGAAATCACGAAACAGCTAAATATGGAATAGGTGGAGTCTTTGAGATTATTTTTTGTGTATAAAATGTTCCTTTTAGCTCTAATAACTTCAGTAATTAATCTTTTTTAATTACTGAATTTTTTGTTAGGGTAAGAAATACTACCCAAGCATGGATTTTTGACTACATATTTAACTTTTCATTGAATAAACAAGGGTTAGAGTTAGGAGTTAGAGGTGCATATTCTACATAAAAATGAGTACAGTCTGTTTAGAATTTTGGGAGATACATTGAATTTAGAAAGATGTCTAGTTGTATTCAGTAATTAAATACTTTAATTACATTCAAGTGTCTGCATGAAAATTTATTTTTAGTGGTCTGGTGTAATATTCAAATATTAAACGTCATTTGTCATAATCAATGTAAACAAAGGCCTGAAATTCAGTCTGTGTGCAGTTATGCTGTATAATGAGTCTCACTTAGTGAATCGAGTATTAATAATAACTTGTCAATAATATTCTAATTTGTTGAACAGGTCTGTAGTAGATTTGGTACACTACTTCACAAATTAATAAAAGTGCCTGTAAACCACCTACTTCTGCACCAACACTGCTCTCACAATGTTATTAAAAAAAAAAAAAATAGTACTTACCAACTAAATGTTCATGATTAGCCCTCCTGGATTTATATGTTTGATTCCATGTTGCGTCTGTACAAGAAGGATCCCAGTAAGAAGACACTCACAGGCTGCTGTCAGACTAGTCTATAAACAAAACCACAACCTTACGACCCGCCCACTCCTAAAATAGGCTCTCCAAAATTAGAAGGTCCAATGAACAGCAAAGAAAATAGCAACTTATTAAATAATACCAAGCGCAGTGAATAATTCAGACATGTGGAAAGTAAATTGTCCTGAAATGACTTTGCTTCTGTCTCTTCTCTTCGGTGGGAACCTGTGATTTTGGGGCCGGAGTCAGTGAATTAACTCCTTTAGTGTTTCAGCCACTGTAGGGGTTCAGAGTTAAGAAGTCAAGAGCTACCGATTCCATTTTAACACCTCTAGATTTGATATGGAAGCACTTTGTTTTAACTACTAACAATATACACCCCAGAGTTACATAAACAGAATGGGACTCTATTAGAGTAAAATTAATTCTGCTTATGTATAAAGTCTACTAACACCAAAACATTTAACACTTTTGAATTTGCTGAGGAGTGCTTCCAATAAATTTGCTGAACCTGTGTGGTTATCAACCCAGTAAGAGCAAGGTGTACCTAATAAAATGGCCGAGGAGGGTATTTGGAACATTTAAAGCACTAAAACATTTCTTTTTGAAGGGAGGGTATTATTTATCCATCCTAAATTCTGATGGGCTTTAGGGTATTACAGACGACAATAATTTGGAGTCAACAAAGCAGTAGAGCTATTTTTAATTCACTGCGGAATCTCCTCTTGAATGAACTTGACCTGCTCTCTGCTCACTTAAAGCAATCTAGCCGAACAGTGCGTACTCATCCAGAAAACACATGGATCACTTGCATCCCCCATTTTGCCCGCAGATGTGGGTTAAACACATGCTTCTTTAATCCGCAACCCAAGACAGCAGGAGACCTCTAGTGCTTTTATTTATCTTCTCTATTTGGTTAATTCATGTACCGAAACCAATAGTCGTTTTTAAACTGGAGAGCTTCATTATCACTGGTGTGTGTCGGAAAAATAAAAATAAAATATTCTAGTTAATTTCACACATCACAGCACTGAATGAGTGCGCCTGCCTAAAGAGGCGGGACCGTGACCCGCTTATAGACGTAAAAAAAAAAAAAGCAGAATTGTCTCCGTCGCTTCAGACAGAAGAAGCCACCATCATGTCTGACTGCAGGAGGCAGTGGAACCGGGAGGATGAGCTGCCGGTCTACCTCGCGGGTCCGATCACCACCGGGCCGAACCAGCGCAAATCCTTCGGGATGTTCAGTTCCGTGGAAGGGGCGTTCGATAGCAAGACCATTGACTTCGATAACTACGCGGTGGGCAGGAAGGGGAGCCGCACCCCGAGAAGCGGGAGCCGGGAGAGGGTCTTGGAGACCGGTGACCCGGTGGGGAAGACACCCGGGGAGGCTCGAGAGGGACCGAGGAGCAGTCCAAACGGAGAAGCAGATGATGCTCGGAGCGGCGTGGAAGTACGATTTACATCGGAGAAGGAAAGCCCTAATGAAACGGTATGGCGGTAATTTTTGTTGCTTTTCACCAAATACAATTGACCAACATTAAATAGGCCGGAAGCACTGAATGCCTCTTAAAGTGCCTGGTGACCTATCGGCTCCTTACCCTATTTAGAAAAGTCATTTTTTCAAGCAAGAAGAAATTTCAATCACTTTTATTAATTTTTTAAATATACATATATAGGCTTATCATCCTTATATTTGAGGCTATGGTTCAATCTGCATAAATAATAAGCTATTTTCTGCATTGCAGTTTATTTTAGTGTACGCCTGCGTGGCTTTAAAAACCCTCCTCCCTCCTAAAAAGATGCAAGCTGCAGATAGAGATGCTACATATGTGGTGCTGAAATGGACAGCGACATGGTACATTACCCCCCACGGTACTGTTTCCGTGTTGCCAGGCTGGGCAAGGGAGAACCTAAAACGTATTTTTTTTTAATCCTTTCTCAAAATAGCTGAAAAAAATATAGTGTTGTATAAACATTTCTTGTCCCAACTTCAAAATCTTCGCTACAAATAAAGGCTGACACTTTGCTCACCTACGTTTTTTTTAATTGTATTTTCTAAATTACATAACAGCACAATCTGAATTACGTAGCATTTTATATAACTTTGTTATGTATTGTTTCCCACATTTATTTGCAAACAGTAGCAGCTGTTAGTGCAATACTGGATTCAGTGACTCTTTACAAAGTAATTACGTTTTCAAATATTGCAATATTGTGCACTGATTATGAATTAAATATTGAATGGCTAAATAGACCTTACATTCTGGAAAGAAGTAAAGTATCATGTGCTACTAACTTCACTGCAGTAGTTATAATAAACTCTTTAAAGCAGTGTTGGCAGTTGTAAAGAGTATTACCAGACCCAAACGTTCCCTAGATACCCCATTGATTTGAGGAACAAGAAGTAAGTCAGTTGATATTCATCCGATTATCAAATGATTTGCCATGCAAAATACATTTTGTCTTGGAGTCAATAACGTATCACTGGCTCACTAGGTGACAGCAAAATGCAGAATGAAAAGAGCTCAAATATAACTAAGAAACTTGAGAGAGTGTGGTGGACTCTACAAGTGAGCCCCCAAAATGAAACGCTGCTCAGAGCCTCTTTCAGCCTTGGTCAGGCTCTGCTGTCAGGTGAGTCGCTGCGTGCAGCTCCGTTGCCCGCACGCGCAAAGCCACGCTCGATCTCGTCACTCGGTCTGTCACTCACGTGCGTAACGCAAGCCGACGCAGCCGGACGGCGGTGGCTTCATGGCTCTCCGTCTAAACTAAGTCATAGTGAAAGAAAGTCGAAGGAGGCGCATCTATCCTGGACATATCCGGGGCTTCTGGACTCAGCCCGATCCCCTTCTGAGTTGGACCGCCTGAGGGGGGCAGAGGAGACGGAGGGAGCATGTCTGAGAGCAGCTATCAGGGGAATAACTGCATCCCCCATCAGACGGTAAGAGACCTACAAATCCCCGCTGCAAGGCAGAGAGGGGATTAAACTCTTAGTGAATGGCAAAGAACACCAGGGCCTTTTGTGTATGCTGCTTCATTGCGAATTGAAGATAGCTGACAGTTTCCCCCTCTGTCTAATAAAGTACACTTCACAGTCTCTCTCTAGTGTGGATAGTGTTGCATAATCCTGTCGCTTGTTGGATTAAAGCAGCTGACGTGACGGGAGAGATCGAGAGTCGAAACCATGGAATAAAGTAAAGCAGCTCTGGTGTGAGGCATCGTCCTATAACTGTATATGTCACACATTTGATCAAAACATGGGCTGTTATTATTTAGAGAGAGGATTTATTGCTCCTTCTGAAAAGATAAAATATGATATTCATGGAGGGTGTCGTCGTGTGGAACCACGGGTAATCACTGGTTACCATGGAGACCCAGCATCTTTTCATACTCTGTTGCCAGGTACCCTCCATTGTGGAACAGGGTGTTTAGGCTAGTATGACCGGAAAAAAAGCTTCTCTTGCATATTTTAAATTTTAAACCTTGATAATGGGTTATTTCTTAAAAAGCTATGGTTCTAGCTCCATCATGGTAAAGCCTGTTAAATTGTGTTGTGTTTTAGATGCATATGGAACATATATTTTTTGTTCGGGAATAAATGGTAAATACATAGTCATACATAAATATTGTACCAGTTATTATCCAAAAAAAAGACAGAAGTACATGTGATATTTGGAGAAGAAAAGTTGTTATTTTTTTGGAGCATTCAATAAAAGGCTTAAAAATTCTACAACTACATCAGACTTCAAATGGTTCAAACTAAGCATTTTATCCATGTATAGCTCTCATTTAGGGCTTGTGTTGCACTGCATCAATTTTCCTATATGCATAGCCGTAGTTACATAAATGATTGCACAACACAGTATATCTAAATCCCAACACTTGTTTGAACCTCTCGTCTCTCCTCCTCCCTGTCTCTCTGATCTGCTCTTCCTGCAGGGTGAAAAGTTACTGATCAAAGGGGGTAGGGTTGTTAATGACGACCAGTCTTTCTACGCGGACGTTTACGTTGAGGATGGGATCATTAAGTATGTATGAAGGAACAATATCTTCAGTCGTAACTGCTTATTTTCTGTGTAGACTAATGGAGAGTCTAAGAATATTTACGCCTCTTGGATTTTTCCATGTTATCACAATATAATCACCAGCTTAACCTCATATTCCCATCAAGAGCTGTGAATCTATGCAGTGCATGCACAGTTACCATTGGCCTTTTGGTGCTTTTTTGATTAATGGTCTCCCTGTCATGCTGGGTGGAGATTCATACGGGTAGATCTGGGGTTCTGCCTTACCAATGTGTAGAGGTGGATTGAAGAGTGCTCTGTGAGATTACCCACCAATTCTGACCGGCTTCCATGCCCCTGCAACTCCACAACATGATGCCGCCTCCATCATATGTCACTGTATTTCCTTTTGTCTAACCAAAACCTGTGTAAAAATCAAGAAGTATGAGTACTTGCAATGCTCATAGGTTTCCGTAATGGGCTCGTTAAAGCCTATTACTTTTATGTACTGTCTTCATATGTCTGCTTTTCTCTTTCCTTGCCCTCATTCTTTTTTTTCCCCTTCATACATCCTTTGCAGGCAGGTGGGGGAGAACCTGACTGCTCCAGGTGGCGTCAAGGTGATAGAAGCCAATGGTCGTATGATAATACCAGGGGGAATAGATGTCAACACATGCCTGCTGAAGTCCTACCTTGGCACACAGCCTGTTGATGATTTCCTTCAGGGCACAAAAGCTGCACTTGCTGGCGGCACCACCATGATCAGTGAGTGCTGACATTTTCAGCTCAGAATATCACAAGCAGGTTAATTCCCATCATAGCCGTTAACATTTCCCTCTTTTTCAGTGGATCACGTGACTCCTCAGCCTGGTGACAGTCTGCTGGAGGCGTTTGAGCGCTGGCAGGAGGCTGCAGATAAAAAGGCTTGCTGTGACTACTCTCTGCACGTTGACATCCCCCAGTGGAACGAGAATGTTAAGGATGAGCTGGAACTGCTGGTGCAGGACAAAGGTATTCAGCTGATTTAGTTACTCTTTATGATCTGTTACTGCAATTCTTCACATAATTCTTGGTTAAGAGACATTTCTCATTAACATCAGGGATCGATTTAGAAACAGTTCAGCCAAATGCTCAATCCTCTTACAGTCAAGACACAGTGGAGATCTGAAGGTTTCAATCACAATGCTGCTTTAGTGGCACTGTGCAGCTTTTCTTGTAATCCTTTTTTACTCTGCAAAGACAAACATTTTACTTTGCATACAGCTGTAAAGCAGATCATCCAAAGTAATGTGTTGTGTTTCTTTTTAGTGAAGTTGTGCTGTATTAGTAGGCCCATATGTTAGTCATAAAAGATGCACCATAAATCTGATCAGAATGGATTAGACATGAGCTAGAACAATAATTTCCAACTGTAATAGTTTTGCGTAAAAATAATATGTAATCACAGACACACACACACACACACACAAAAAAAATTGCACAAAAATGTCAGACATTGTATAACACAATTAAACTACTTTTGTTAAATAGCATAAAATGCTGAAATAATGTGACCTGCCAATCATTGCAGTAATAATAATGTTATCTGTTATGTATTTTTTAACCATATTTGTCTTAATAGAGCACAACCTAAGGCTTGTGGCTCTGCTTAGGTGTTAAAGAAGCCCAGTTTGCTTTAATAGCAATACATAATATTCAAATATATTGATAAACTTTGACTTTTCATCTGTTTGTAAACCATAATCAGGAACAAACCTTCAAAATATGTCACTTTTTGTATGTTAGCAGCAGGGTAGGATTTTACTTTTTGAAGTGAATTACTGAACTAAGTTATCTTTTTGATGATATTCTGATTTATTGATTTATTGTTGTGTTGTTGCCACCCGCTCACTATCAAACAATCTCCTCTCTTCACAGGCATCAACTCCTTCCAGTTGTACATGGCTTATAAAGATTTGTACCAGATGACAGATGCTCAGGTAGGGTTTCTAATTAATGACATAACCCATATTAAAAACTCACAAGTTCAGTAATGCATAAAATGTTTTTATTTTGTAGGTCTCTGACTTATAATACTTTCTAACCTCCTTGTATTGTTTTTCTCTATCTTCAGTTGTATGAGGCTTTCTCTTTCCTAAAGCAGCTGGGCGCTGTGGTGTTGGTTCACGCTGAAAACGGAGACCTGATTGCACAGGTAACTACTGCAGATTCTAGATTGCAGCCTCCCTGTCCCCTTACAGCTGAGAAATATTCATGTTATGTAACACACCATCTTTCAAAAGGAGAATCAGAGGATTATTTCTGCTTCTATAGCTGCAGAGGATGGCAGGTTTTATCTTTGGCTGGCATTAGTGCTGACTTTTAATATACTAATGATGATGATGTAATGGTGATTAAGATAGTAATGGTGATGGTTTTGATGCTGCATGCAGCAGTGATAAGAGTTGTAGCTAACAGTGTGATTTATAACAGGACAAACCAGTATTTTAAACGAATAAAAGAGCAATTATGAATATTATTTGCATGTTTGTCAACTCAATCACCATACTGAGATGTTATATGAAACAAGTGGCATGTGGAGTAGAAACTATTCAAAGATAGTGTTGTCAGAAGCAAAGCTTTTGTCTCGAACTTCAATGCCTTTCTTATGTAATACAATTAAAACTGTCATTGGTACTTTTTGGTAATGACAGTCATCAAAATGTAATGTTTGTTCAATAGTTGATTGCATGGTCTTTTCTTTATAACTTTGTAATTTTGTGTTTTTGTTATGTAAAGCACCTTGAACTGCCTTTCTGCTGAAATGTACTATACAAATAAACTTGATTGATTACTCACTGTACAATGTTGTGAGTGGCTGGAGAGAATGTGAATAATAAAAAATTTTGTGCTTCAGGAACAAAGAAAAATCTTGGAAATGGGAATTACCGGCCCTGAAGGCCATCCTCTGAGTCGACCTGAAGAGGTATTTTTTTTTTACTAGTATTAGTTCAGTGAACAGTCTCTCACTTAAAAACTCTAAAGTCTTTCTTTTTTTCATAAAGCTGGAAGCTGAAGCAGTGTTTCGTGCCATTACTCTTGGAAACCGTGTGAATTGTCCCGTCTACATCACCAAAGTGATGAGCAAGAGTGCAGCCGACACCATCACTCAAGCCCGGAGGAAAGGTACACTTTTCTTTTATTTCATTTATTCTTATTTTCAGGTTATTACAGTCAGGTAGTAATGATTGTCACATCTTCTCTCATTGCAACCTCAACCGTCTATATGTTCCATGAGAATTTTATGTGATAGACTAACACTGGTGTGTAATTTAATTTCTGTTCTTTGAAGGAATCAGGATATGCTTAAAGAACAGTAGTGAACAAACAGCATTATGAAGATAACGATGTAGAAAGATATGCGTTTTGGGAAAAGAATACTGCATATCTCCCTGAACGCATCCTCCCTAAATGTAAAACATATTAGTGACAGCATCATGCCATGGAATGCTTTTAAATGTAGGTTTCAGGTTTCTCCAACTCTAGTTCCAACACACCTGTAGACTGGAGCTTGATATTCCTAATTCAGATAAATGCATGTGTTACAATGGCCTAACCAAAGACCAGGCAACCGAGAAAGTGTTCTAGTCTTCATTAAAGATTTCTGCTAGTAACAAGTTCAAACTTTTGTCATTTTCCATCCACTTCACAATTACACACTTTTTTGTGCTGCTCTGTCACATACATTCTCAGTGAAATAAAAATGAAACTGTGTTTTACTGAAATTTTATGATAAGAGTTCAAAAGATGCATACACTTTTTAAGGGCACTGTAGTCTTAAAGTATATCACTCGTTGCTCTCAAAAATGTCTGCTTTTATCCTTCCTTAAAGGTTCTGTAGTTTTTGGGGAGCCGATCACAGCAAGCTTGGCAACCGATGGCTCTCATTATTGGAGCAAGAATTGGGCCAAGGCAGCTGCTTATGTGACCTCTCCGCCACTGAGTCCTGATCCCACGACTCCAGACCACCTTCACACACTACTGGCCTGGTAAGAGGGAATCAGTTCTGATGCATTTTAATGGGCAGAGCTATTTAGTTTGTCTGGTTAGTAATGGTTTGCTTCATTTTCCTTTTTTAATATAAGACTTTACCACAATGTCAACTGTGCATTAAGTTGGTGACAGGAAAAAAGATATCAAATTATTCTGGCATTATATTAAATATAATGCGTATTATGCTTAATATCCATTAAATAAAATTCACATTATATTTAATGCCAGTGAAAAACTGAAACAGATGCAGAAAAGGTGAAAACATGTGATAAGGCAAAGGGCAGGGATGAACAAGGTTAGCAAGACTTACTTATAAACATAAATTTCACTTACAAATAGGTCAAACTGAAATACAATACTGAATATAATATTATATAAAGTTAGAATTCCACTATAGGAAGGGGAAAAGTGCATGAGACCAAACCCGCTTCTGCTCTCACCCCAGACATCCACACACCCACCAGCAACTTCCAGCTGCACACTTTTGTCTGTCCCCAATACCATAAATAGCACAGGGCCTAGAAGCTCTCATCATCTGTTGCCTTGGATACCAAGTGCCTCCCTCCTCCTCCTGTTTTCCCTCTTCTTCTTTCTTCCACACTGCTGTTATGCCCTTCATGTGTATCTCCAGATTCTTGAGGCAGTTCCATGCTGTCACTCTGATAGTGGGAAAAGAGTATATTCTTAGCTTCTTCATCAGAGACGAGAGTACTTTCTGCCATTTTTCAATGAGGACTATTATTGCTGTAATAAGCACTCTCTTGGCATTAGTATGCTGATCAAACAATAATCACTGTAATTAAGGGTTAAGTAATATGCCTGTCATCAGAGCTTTACTTTAAACCAAGTGCTCTGAGTTTGCTGTCTTGTGCAAAACAATAGATTAAGTGTTTGTGTTCTGCTGCTTCCGATATAATATATATTTAGGCATTAAATGATACTCTTGTTGTTGGCACTGCAGCTACATTGCACCATTCAGACTTGTTCAGCTGGCTGATTTTATGTTGCAAACCTCTTCCTGACATTCACTTAAATCACAGGCTCTATGAGGACACCTGGTGGCCAACATAAAAAAAAAAATTCCTCAATTTATGTGATGAATCTGCTTGAATTTGTGTATTCAGTGCACAGCAAAAGTATTCAAATCGCTTAAGATTTTTCACATTTTGTCCCATCACAAATACAGACAAACATGTACTTTGTTGGAATTTAATGCCTCACATCAAAACAAAGTGGTGTGTAATTGTAAAAATCCTAGGAAAATGACACATGGTTTTCAACATTTTTACAAATACAAATCTCAAAATGTGGCATTGATTTGTATTCGGCCTTCTTTATTCTAACACACCTAAACAAAATCTACTACAACCAGCTTCCTCTCTACCTACTGTTCTGGATATTTAATCTCAGGATAAATTCAGTTATTGAACATTGGTGAACAAACAGTTGTGGAGTGATTTAAAGCAGAGCTAAAGTATATCCTAAGTTTTAATCTCTTTGCTGTTCAATTCATCATCAAAATGAAAAGTAAACAGGACATATTGACACCTAGTTGTTCACAAAACTACCAGCTAAAATATATTGAAGCTTGTGACTCTAATGTGACAAAATGCGAAAATGTTTAGGGCTGTGGATACTTTCAAAAGGAACACTTCATTTCTGTTTTTGTCCATTGATCTCTTTGCCTCCCTGTTACAGTGGGGACCTTCAGGTGGTGGGGAGCGCTCACTGTGCGTACAGCACTTCCCAGAAAGCAATTGGCAAAGAAGACTTCACCCTGATCCCAGAGGGGACCAACGGAGTCGAGGAGAGAATGGGTTTTGTCTGGGATAAGGCTGTGGTGAGCAATAACACCCTTTGTGTTTCAGTATATTCTTCACAACTGTAAGGTTTTTATTTTGTGTGTAACCTTCTTTAAATTCACCTATTTTCATACTAAGGCCATGGGAAAGATGGATGAAAACCAGTTTGTTGCAGTCACGTCAACCAATGCGGCAAAAATCTTCAATCTGTACCCACGTAAGGGACGCATAGCCGCAGGCTCTGATGCTGATATCGTCATATGGGACCCTGACAGTGTGAAAACCATCACAGCCAAACTGCAGCAATCAGTAAGAATATGAATAAATAACAAAAGATGTAAAAATACATGTCTCTAACTGAACAAAGTCTGATCCAGTAGTAAGAGGCAGAGTTTAGATGTTTTTGTGGGGTTGAAAATGTTTTTAGTCTAAGCACCACTGATGCTTTAAAATACATTCAAAGAAAACAAATTGAATTGATTACAGGAGCTCTAAAGATGTCTGTACCTTTTCACTATTTAAAAAGGGAAATAGAAATTTAAACCATCTGAACAGTAAGTTATCAGAAAATGTGGTTGCGACTGCTTTAGCAAGGGAAGTTCAGTTTATTCCTACTTAAATTTGGGTGCAATAAATATTTAATCGAAAATTATGTAAAAGCCTGAAGAAAACAATACACTACAACTACAAAGCAAGAGTACTCTGTGGAAAATGTACTTTTGATAAGCTGCCTAAAATATTTCACCAGAACCCCTTTAAACATGCAAATCTGCTTTGAGCGGAGCAACACAATGCTGTTTTTAATGTATTCAGACTGCGTGTTGGATCTTAAAAAGACCTCATATCCTGAAGCCAGCCTGAGGGGTGAATGGGGGTGAGTAATCCCCCATTCACCCCTCAACGTTCCCTGCATTAACACAATATCCCCTCCCCCCCACCACTTTCACCCCTTTGTCAAAATGCATGCTGTAAAGCAAGATGGAAGACATTCCTTTTCTTTCCAATACAGGCTGCAGAATACAACATCTTTGAGGGTCTGGAGTGCCGTGGTGGCCCAGCACTGGTGATGAGTCAAGGTCGGATAGTTTACGAAGGGGGCAAACTACAGGCTCAGCAGGGCACTGGCCGGTTTCTGCCACGCAAGCCCTTCCCTGACTATGCTTACCAGCGGGTCAAGTGTAGGAATGAGGTAAAATATAGAGTTTTAAAATTAATAGCATTCATTATACATTGATTCCATCTTAAGCATTGTAAGTACAGCATTACATCTCCATTCAAAATGTTTTAGTAGTGTGCTTTGTTATGCAGGGATGAGACAAGAACTAAGACATGCTAACATTATGATAATAAAATCTGCTGAAATTGGTGTGTGCAATTTGAAGTAGTAACTTCTTGCATTATTTTAGACTAGCATATTTATGGTAATCAGAAAATGCCTTGGTTTACTCAGTAATTTTCAGATTAATACATAAAAGAAATGCAAAGAAATATACCACCACTGTGTTTTGATTAACTGTATCATGTAGAGTGATTTTGAGTAATTAACAGTTTTCCCTTACCTAGATTTCCTAATTTTTGAGGATATGTCTCCAATAGGTAAAGAGCAAACAGGGTGTCACCCGAGGGATATATGATGGCCCTGTGTACGATGTTGCTCCTACACCCAAATACATCACCCCCTCTCCGTCTGCCAAGACTTCACCCACCTCTCACCAACCACCACCGATACGCAACCTTCACCAATCCAACTTCAGCCTTTCAGGTTCAATAATTAACAATTTCATATCTTCTATATAGAAACATTTTTTTCTAAGTTATTATCAGTAATTCTAGTTCCTTTACCTGCAGTATAATGATGTCATGTTGCCGTGGGTTTGTAAGTGAAGATGTAAGCAGCGAACAGCTAATTAAATTGAACCCCTGATTAAGTTGATTTTAACTATCTAAAACAACTCAAATGTTTATGTCTGGGAGATACAATATATTAACTATCTCCATTTATAAATGTTTTCTCATTGAAACAACAGAAATAATGGAGGCTATCAGTTTTATCTATCAAATTTTTTAAATTGTGTTGGGCAGGTTTCTATACAAAATAGGAACTTAAGATTACACAAGTAGCATTAAAAAGAGTCATCCTCAATGCTGTTGCACAAATGAAATTCTGAAGCAAAATCCCAAATATTTCAGCACCAGTGAAGTGGTCAGATGAGCCACAGGTGATGAGGCATATTGATATTCCCTTTGTCAGAGTAACTGAAGCAGACAATTGTTTGAATAAGAGTAGACTGACAAAATCAACTGTTTCTTGCACAGACACTTATTATCCTCTAATCCACTAATTCATGCATTGCTTGAATTTGAATTATAATAGAAAAATATGTATATTTTCTTAAACAGTACAACCTTACTGAGATTCAGCATCTTCTTGGTATTGGAGTCCTGGTAAAGACAACAGCACAACAAAACAAACATTTTGTCACTGTCATAAAAAAACACTTGTATCTCCAAAGGTTGAACTTTTTGGTAAACAAAAAAACATGTTTTTTCTCTAAATGTAAAAACATGTCTGTCTGGTCAAAGCCACGTGCTGTTATTGAAACTTGTGGATGTATATTCATTGGAGAAACCACATTCAGATATGAAGGGTGATTGATAGGGTTGGTTTTCAAAAGAAAGAACAAAATATAATAAAATGGAGCTATCAGCTGTTTTTTATTTGTCCAACAGCATTGCAATTTGAGATGTCTTAACAGTCTATCTACAGAGCTATATTTATTTAGCGCTAACTTTCCTCACAACTCACTGTGATGGCATACTTAAACTGTGGGTAAATGGATAGGTTATAGATAATTACTGGACAGAGGTCCACTTAACAAAAAGCTTGTCTAAACTGTTACGTTTTTGAATTTTGTAGCTAATATATATATTTTTAATTTGTCTGTTTTTTCCATAGGTGCTCAGATTGACGACAACATCCCTCGTAGGTCTGGCCACCGCATCGTAGCACCCCCTGGTGGTCGCTCCAATATCACCAGCCTTGGCTAAAGGCTTGGCTCTACAGAAGCCACTGCTGGTTTGGGATTTCACTCACGCTTTTGAGAAAGCGTGAGTATAAAAGTATGACTGCCACAAAATATTACCTTATTGCCCACTCCATAATTGTTGTTTTTACAGCTTCGCACTAAATTTAAGAGTGTATGATTCACAATCAAACACCTATTTAAAATCCTTTGTCAGGAGAAACGAAACACTAGTAACACTAGTCATGATATTGTTTTGTTTTTCCTTTTAAGCACGACTTTCTCTTTATACTTCCTTACTGTCCACAACTTAATTAGCAAGTCTGCTCTGACATGGTGCTACTTTCCCACCACCAGGTGGACTGCAGAAGATCTAACTTATTTTGTATTTTATCTGCTCTTAGTTTTAACACATTTAGATAAATTATTTTAGTTTAACTAAAATAAAAATCAGTTTTACATAGGTTGTTGCATGGACAAATCTTTAAATATTGCACTGCTTGTTAATTGTGGCAACACATTACACATGAAACTGCACTAGAAGCACATTTGTATTCAACAGCACAAACATATTTGTATACTGGGAAATGTAGATGCTTTAATGATGTAATCACATTCACTGTGGCTGCTTCCAGATCCAAAACATAGGTTTCACTGGGAAGTTCTTGCAACTGCAATAAAAACAAAGTGAGTGTCCTCAATCAGATACGTTATGCAAATGTATTAATGTTCTCCAATAAAATGTAAAAGTAGCTCAGTAGCTGAATGAAAACAACTGTAGAGTTCAGCTGTAGATTCGTGTACCAACATAACAGGCTTCCTCAGCAAATACTTGATGTTGTTTGTGAGTTTCCTGCCAATCACTGTTGCCAGGAATGGATCATTGTTATAATAAACCCTGAGCTCAAAGCTGTAAAAAGGGCTTCAGAAACCTTCCTTGCTCTTTCATTCAATTTTTGTGATCTGTTTATACTTGATTAATTCTAGGTGTTTTCTTTGTTTTGTTACATTCAGTGTTTTGGATCTGCTCCATTTTTCTTGTTGTGCTCCAATGTGTCTGTTGGTACCACTTATTATAAATAAAGACTGCACTGTTGTCAAAACCAATTGTGAAAAATTCTTATTATTAAATAAAATAAATTTAAAAAAATATTTGAATTCAATTATGGCAACCCAAAACAAGTGTATAGTGGCCAAATATTCAATTTGATCAAATAACTGGTTTTGGTGGTTTAAAATAAGGTTACACAACTTCTCCTGCTCATGGATGTACTTCTCCACAGGGAAACCCTCTTATACTTTAAACCAGTGGCAGTTTTTAATATGTGCAAAGTGACTTTCTGTTTAGGTTGGCATTCTCTTGGGGTTGGCATGGGCAACTTTAAGAAAATATTGTTTCATATCATGGCTGGTAAATTGTGCTGAAGGGTTTGTATGATCTTAAGTTTCCACTCTGGTGCCAAAGAAAATTATATTCTGTTTCCCTCCATGGCTCTGTTTGGTGTTTTATACTCTCTGGATTTGATCTAAGTTTTCCTTACTGGGATATCTCTGAGTTATTCTAACTCATAGGCACATTAAAACACCTATTTTCTGTTTCTGCATTTATTATATTTGGGAGCCTTTCACGCGTCATATTTGTTGTCTCTGCGTTTGTAAGAAATTGCTAGCTTTGCATTAACTCCAGCACTACTGAGGCTACCCTTCTATTTTTCCTGTTGTTCCTCTGTTTTCTCCCCCACTCTTCTTATAACTTACACATATTTTTATGTTTTTTTTTTGACGAACAACCTTCACAACATTAACCCATACATTATTTCTGGAGGATAACAGCTAGTCATTCAGTCCAAGCTTCTGTTGAAACTTCCAGTCTGAAGACATAACCTATGAGATTAAATTTGAGATCAATTTTTATGTTCGCCAAGGATTTTTGTTCACAGTAACCTAACAAACTGCATACAATTCAGAGCTTTGATAATTCTTTTTTCAGTGTACATTTTGAAATAAATGCATGTTTTCAGGAGTAAAAGCATAATATTCTTGGGCTATTCAAATGTTCTCACATTCACATTCGCTTTTGCGTAACTGATCCGACTCTTCGTTTTTTCCCCCTCTGGCAGCAGGTGGTATAACAAATTCCTCTATAAGTTTGACACACCTTTCCTTTGGAAGTTTCTCAGACTCTGCTTGCCAGAATCATTTAAGCTCCAGCAGACTGGCTGGGAAACATCAGCGTGCAGCTATTTTAAAACCATTTGATATAATCCTTTTATATTAGAAGCCTTATTACAAGAATATCCTGACAGAGACAGACTTCAGCTCCATCACAAATGGTCCCAAAGAAATACAAGAATATTACACATGTAGTGATGCATGAATATGTATATGTGAACATTAACAGCAGCAAAACATTAATACTTTAAATTTAATTATAGATTGTTGTCACAGTAAATAACAGCAAAGACTGAACAAATATTACCAAATGGGATTTAATGAAATGACTGAAATAGTTTGTGAACAATTTCCCAAAAAATGGCATCAACCAAAAACAAAAACTGATGTAATATGGCGAGTCTAACTTAAACATTCCTTGTTTAAGGTAATTGATCAAATAGACACACATATTGTTCTGGTACATGTTGACAAGAGTACATCTTGGAGCGAGAAGACTTTCCTGACATTTTGTCTTCAGATATGGAGGTTTTGTTCAGGACAAGCAACCCACTCGGCATTTTAAGAAATCACAGGTTTGTGCTCAGTGCATTAATGTTATATTCTATGTAAGTAGAGGAACATACATTTTCCAGTTCAGAATAGTAGATATTCTTCCTTTTCTTATCTCTTGGAAACTTCACTCCATTTATTCTACCTATTGTGTTCTGGGCCTCTTCACTCTTCCTCCACACAACAGAAACTTGATTTTCTAAGTGAAAAGCAAATTTTACTTTTATCACAAAAGAAGACTTTGGTCAACTGAACAACAGTAAGGTCATTTTTCTTCCCAGCAGACAGGGTTAAGAATAAATCACTAGTTGTATGCAGTGACTCCAGCAATTCCACACTGGAATTTGCTTTACAATCCTTCACAGCTGTGATAATCCATGTTGCCTTTTCACCTTTTTCAACATTTTTCTTCCACTCAACTTTTGATTATTAGACTATTTTTATGTGGTAGTATTTGCAAAACAATTGTCCTCACCACCTCCTTGGCTTATCCTCCTGTTTCACATTGACAACTGCAGTATTCCTTTTGATTTTGTAGGAGTAGCAGGTCAGAATGTAATATTTATAAATGCTTGTTCTATTTTCTTATGTTTCTTATATTTTCTGAGAAACTGAATTGTGAGGTTTTATTTTGCTGTAAGCCATAGTTTTGAAAATATAACTTTTCCACATAATTCCAGATTAGTTCATGTTTAAGACAACAGAAGAACAAAACATGTTTTTGGATAAAACAGGGCTTATTCTATTCTGTTGGGGGTAAAAACACATTTTCATTTGTTATTTTCTTTGTTTTAGCGCTTGCTGAATTTAAGCTGTAAAAGAGAGCAGTAGACTGATTTTTCATGTGCCTTTTAGTGCAGAATGGCTTCTGTCTGGCCACTGTACCATAAAGGCCTGATGGGTGTGAGCGCTCCCATCTCAGCAAAGTACCGCTGGACCTCATTTATGATGGCCATTATTGGCTTGCCAAAGCCTCTTATATCCTCCTGTTCAGGTTGGCTGAGCTGCCAGATCTAAGAAATCTGTTGGAGGTTTCAACTTATTTCCCCATGAGAGGCCTGCTGCACTCTTCAACAACTTCCATCATTATAAAAGGTTTTTGTATCCTCTTGAACATTCAGATGAAATTGTCTCTACTACATAAGTATGTCTCCTGGTTACTTAAATGATTAAATCAGGTTCCAGTTGACAAATCCTATTTATGAGCTCCATAGCTCAGCAATGAGACGCAATAGAGAGACTTAATAATAATAAAAAAAGCTCTTAAACACGTTTCTGCTTTATCTGTGCTATAATAAAGCTATTGGGAAAACTGGATGTACTCTGAAATAACAAAATGTGAAAACCATTTTAATAGTAAAAGTTATAATCTAATTCCTGATTAGGTTTTTGTTTCTGTCATTTTTTCAATGTATTTTTTTCCCCTGACCCTAATGCCAGTGTACTTCATCTTTTACCAGAACTCTCATTTGGTTAGTCCATACAATATGAGGTTATTGGATGGACGTCAACATCAGACTTGAAGCATTACTGCCAAATTGTCTTTCAGTCCTTCAAGGCTTTAAAGGTTCTGAGAAGATACACGGCCTTGGCACAGACTGCACTTCATATTTATTGGCTACCATGGGAAAGAAATGTCAGAGAAATTCATATTTTATTGCAGTGGCTAAATCCACTGAAAAACTTTGGAAATTCCAACAAGGTTTATGAAAACTTTTGCCATTCACTGTATGTTGAAAAATTTAAGGAATCACATGAATATCTGCAAACAGTGCAGCAATTTATTTGATCTGGCTGTTTAAATTCATAGACTTGACAGGGAAATATGCATTTCGAACAGAAAATGTTGGTGGTGATTATGTGAGCAAAGTATATTTATACCTTTTAGTGCAATGGACTTGAGATATAAAACATATTTGTAGATATGGTAAGCATGCTCAGGTTTGTAATTTTTTCTATTGAGACTATAATATGATGTAAGATGTAATTACTAGGTGTGTATTTCTTCCTAACTTTCCCTTTGTACTGTATGGGAAAAGCTCTTTCCTGGTTTCTGGTGCAGATGAACTGACTACATCATCACCACCTCCACAGGCAGCAGCAGAGACCTGCATCCTGTCATCTGCTCCGAGAGCAAATAAAAAAAAATAAACAATATGAAACTTTTGCGGTGAAATTATGTGCGTCTTCTTATGCAGCGGAACATGAAAAAACATTGTGTAGAGGAATAATGTTTTCTAGAGAAGAGGGAGAGAATACCATATTATTAATGGAATGCGCCTTTTATCCTTTAAAACACAGGAAAAAAAATTCTGCTTTAAAAAACCCAAAAAAGAACAGGTGGATGACTGCCTACCTGTAAATCATAGTTTGTTGTGCTGTTTTCTTTCCAGTCATGCCATCAACTTGGCCATCTGTGCACATCTGAGCAGCTTCTAGTTATATCCTAGAAATAAAATTACTTCTCTTCTGTATTTAACAAACTGAGTATTAACCGTCCCAAAACTAGTAATAGGATTGAAACTATATTTCTCTCTGTTGCTCAGTCAGAACATATATTTAGTGTCTCTCAATGGGTTTGTGTCTAAGGATGGTGCAGATTGGCTTTTTGTCTGTGGTTTTATATCACCTATACAGATTTTTATGTTATATATCTTAAAAATTTGTATAGATGTTGTTATCTATACAACATCTATACAGTTGTATAGATGTAATTAGTTTTACGATTACTTTGTACTTCTTTGACTCAAGACAAAGAGTATTTCCAATCAATAAATGCAAACGTAAAAGACTTTACAGATCTTCCAAGTTGGAACACCCTATCTCATCCAGTTGGTGTCCCCATTGAGCTTTGTCAGAAAACAGAAGTCACATTTGGATCAACTTTATACTGTTTACTGGAACAACTACTCTGGCAGAAGAAAACATTTTTTTTTTTCAAATGAATGTTTTATTTATTCGCTCTGTTTTCATTAGCTTTCTGTTTAAATTAATTCAACACAAAAGTCATCCTGAAGGATTGTGCAGAGAAAGTAAACAGGTCCAATTCAAACACAATTATTAGTCAAATTAAATCTCCTTCCGTCTAATGCCTTCCCATTTACTCCAGATCCTTATTGTCAAATTCAATGAAATCAGAATCCATTCAGGTTCAATGCAGGCACGTCCATTGAGTTATTGAGCTTAAAATGCCAAATTATCTCAGCAAACAAATGGACAGCAACAAATCCTGGTTTCTGTTCCTGAGATGAAGGACACCTAAGGGCTGTGAAAATGTCTCAGCGACCTAGTATATAAATAAAATAGTAAATAAATAAATAAATCAAGCCAATCCAACAAGCTCAATGTCATTTTCATACATTGGCACCTTAAATAGCATACGGTGCAGGAAAATGCTAAGTTCATTAAGAATAGTAAACAATTTTAAGAAATCATATATTTTTTTTGTTCAAAACCACAATCAATTTGGCTTTTATGGAAAAGTGGTAAAAACAATATGCTGTTGAATGAATGATTAAAGACGTCCTTTTGGACAAAGGAGCTGGTAAGAGTTAATGAGACAACATAAAATAGAATAGAATAGAATAGAATAGAATAAGCCGTTATTGTCCCAGAGAGAGGAAATTCAGTATTCAATGGAAATGTTTATAAGCTTCACTGAAGACTATTAGATTTAAAAATAAGCAATTAAGCAATCACACAAAAACATCGACTGGATATACATTTATGCAAATTCATGTTGTGTACGTTTTATTTTCCGCTACTGCATCATGAGTGGTGATAGCACAGCTCTGATGAGCCCTAACCGATTTAACCAGGAAAAGATGAAAAGACATAAATGAAGAGCTGTGGAGGAACACATGGAGGATCAACTCTCATATCATCTGTCATGGCTTGTTCGTGAGAGAGAGAGTGTTTACAGCTCTGCTACGAGTCTTTCCTGAACAGAGGAACACAGCACTGACAGAATCTTTTATTCAGCAGGCTTTATGCTTGGCTGCAGTGCCTCCAATTCACTCTTTTGGTCTTTCAAAATTGCCACTGCAGATGTTAACTGACCAGAGAGCTGCAGTAATTTTCTCCATTCAGATAACACAAAAAGAATTAGAGGAGAAAATTTCAATGCAACACAAGAGAACATCTTTTTATTTCTGAGGCATCAGGCCAAGGTTTCCTTTTCAAAGGCAATCTACTTGAGGCTTTTGTCAATTACATAAAAAAAAAAAAAGCCTGCTAAACATGTTGAGAGCTGCTTCCGACAGCTTAAGAGACCATTTGATATACTGGACATTGTATGTGTCGATTAACACCCAGGATATATTTTACCAGGAGCCTTGGAAACATCACGTTTGGTTTATAAAATCAATAAAATGCCCATCTGCTGAGAACACCTATTCAATTTAACCCATGGTTAAAAATAGCCGAGATCTTTTTTTCTCAGTGCTAAGGAATCCTTATGTCTTTATGGTGCAAATGCAAAGCTCTCAATGTACCCGTCTAGCTACATTCCAACCCTCACCTATGGGCCTGAGACAGGGATCATGACCGATAGACTGCAATGCCTCATTTGGAGGGTGGTTGGACTCAGATATAGGCTGACTGGTTCTGTCTTCCGTGGGGAGATCAAAGAAAAGCTACTGCTTCTCCACATTAAATGTAATTTTCAAATCAATTGCGTAAAGTTCACATTAGGCGGATTTCCTAATTGAAATCCACCAACTCAATTACTGTAAAGTACACTGCTGAGAAGTATGACATTAATAATTTATAAAATGTAATGTTTTCTTTGTGTGTGTGTGTGTGTGTGTGTGTATGTGGCAATAAGGCCCATTTCTTTAAAATGTCAAATGTCAAAAAATCTAACTAACTGTCTTTGGTGCTGTAGGAAAATTCAACAATTCTGGTTCAGTATAAAGGAGGAGTTGGACAAGATTTTTCCATTAGCACTGAATGTAATCCAATGTATATGTTACTGGGAGTGACGAACAACAGCCTTAAGAAGAACTGTGAAAAACACCTGTGCAGGATACTTACATTTTGTGCCAGGAAATGTGTCCCGTTGAACTGGACACCTGATAAGGTTCCATCCGAAACACAATGGCAACGGACTGTCCTTGAATATGTGTCGTTGGACTTTCTAACTAGTAAATTACACAATAGAGAAAATATGTTTCATAATATCTGGGATCCCTTTATACTGTATACTGGTCTGGATATTTCTGCTATTTTTTCCACGTAGCCTTTCTTAATATATTGCATTAATGTGTCTTCCTTTTTTCTTTCATTCTTTTTTTTTATTATTATAATTTTTTCTGAGCCGGGGTAATGTTAATGTCAATGCTGATGTTACTGTATGGCATTTTGTTCTGCCTATTTCTTTTTTTGCTCTTTTGTCTGTATTAAAATGCAGAAATAACCAATAAACAAATGTTGTAAAATAAATAAATAAATAAAAAATAAATGAATAAAATAAAATGCCAAAGACAGCAGAAGAGCCGGTCATTCATGTGGCGCTAATCTGACCTAAGGCCATTTCCTGATCAACCTTTATTGGTCAGCCAAGAGAAAATCACATTTTACTTAAACTTGTCAATATCTTCATTAAACATTAAGTATTTTCAAAGAACTCCAAATCTAAGAAATAAGCCCAGACATGGATTTATTAGTATTCTGAAGAACAAATGTGAATCTTCTTGCCAAATTTTAAAGCTCGACAATTAGCATGTAAATCCAGTTAAAGTTATTTACATGTGCCGTATAAAAAAAAGCGCATCACATTTTTTATTTTCATTTCTCACTGTGAATAATGACACTCTGCTACCAGCTTTTTCACAAGCTCTTTAGTTCTGGAGTTGATTCGCACATTTCACACCAAAACCTGGACACAAAATCAGTCTCCATCCTGAACAGTGACATGACTACACAGTGTTTACACTTGCAATGAATTGTGTCAACACAAGAATGTGGCACGAACAACGATGTAATTCTCTTACTGCAGATAAAGAAATCATTTTAGCTAATTTACTTGTCTGATTGTAATAGCAGTATTCCTGTCCACCAACGGAGGGTGAAACAAAAAAGAGGAATATAATAATAGAAATATATCAGCTATGACCACATGGGGTCAGTATTGCATATTTGCAAAAACAGAATACACCTTGCGGGATTTTTTTTTTTCTTCCATTTTTTTGACATTTCAGAGTCCTTCACAGTAATCTTTGCAGCTGTTAACACCTGTGAATCGTTTTGTAAGATAAGTCTTAAGTCCAAATTGCTTCCACATTTGAAAACTTTTCACAGAGCACCATCAAGTTTAGGAATATTCACCTTTCAAAGATTAAAAATGATGAACAGCGCCACATCTGATGAACAGCGTACTCCATCCCAGATATGTCAGTGTGCTGCAGAATTACATCACAGATCTACATTAAAATAAAGAGTCGTGCTGCAGAATGTATCAGTTCTTAACTGATCAGAAATTCTACTTGGCCTCTTGACGACCCTGAAAAAGATGACTAAGACTGACTCGAGTCTTAGTTACTTCAAATGACCTTCATCTGCAGATGCAAATTGGCTACATGTAACAAGAATTTGTTTTTAGATTGACGTACACAACCACACTGATGGTCCCACTTGCATCTGATGGTTGAAGTAAAAATAATATTTCTTGAGGCAGCGATGTTCACAAGTGCTTTTCTTCAAGTCCAAGTCAAGCCTCAAGTCTCTGATGACACAACTTCGTATTTTCACATCAGATGCTTACTGTCTAGTCATAGAACATAGACATGCTTCAGGTTATAAGTTCAAAACCTAATTTAACAATGACTCTTTCAAAGTCAATATATTTTTCAGAAATTTCAATTCCATATGTATAAACAATCTCCTGTGCACAACGGAAACTTGTTTTATAATTTATTAATAAATAATTAATAAACATGTACCCTATTAAAATAAAAAATGCATATAGCCTACATTAAAAGAAAACTAATAGTACGAGTGCACACCTGTTAATGCACAATGTTTGAATTAATTATCAGGCAGTTTTTGTATCATGAAGAACCAGCTCTGTGTTTCTGTTAGTTCTTTATTAGAAGTGAAAGTCATTTATTAAAAGGTTCAGTTAAAGATGCGTAGTGCAATCACCAGGCTCTTGAATATCTCTGGTTTGTATATTAAACTGACCATTTGAGTGGAAAAGATGCAGGTTTCTGTCAAAGCCATGCCTTGACTCAACTTGAATGTTTGCTCAAAGGTAGCACAGAAAACACAGACACTTAAGGAACTTAGGATCTGCCTTGAATTCATTTTGCTTTTGAAAAACATCAAAGAGAATCCCAACGTACTGTGCATGACTTTACCCACAAAACCAGCATTAACAGAGTCTATTATATATAACTCAGAGGAGAAAACATGAATCATTTACTCACATCATTTACAAATACCGGCTTAGTGTCACAGTTGATTACACCAAGTAAAGTCTGTATATGAAACTTGAGCTCCAGATGTTGAGTTCTAGATGAGTTTCTGGAGTGCACATCTAAAGCTGCTGCTTCCTATCTTGTGACTGTATGTTGTTTTGAGAAACACATGCTATATGGGTTCAACCGAGATAATTGTATTGTTTTTTCCCCTTCATTTTTAACCTCTGGATTTATGCTGCTTATTCACTTCAAACCACCATTCAGCAAATGTGGTGTATGTTTAACTCCAACTACCATTAATACATATTCATCAACTATCTTTGCCTTATAGAGGACAGGGCTCTAAATAAGCCTAGTTTAACTCATTTAGATATTGAGCTAACATTTATATATTTTGTACCTTGAACGTTCAAACTAACAATCTCGACTCAGCGTAGAACCTGTGAGAGAGCAAAAACACAAATGCTTTTGAATAAACATAAATAAAATTAGGCAGAAAGGACTTAAATATCAACGCAAAGGAATTTCCAAAGCCCCTAAAAGATTAGATAATTGTTCACTGAATTAATAAAAAAATGAGGCCATCCAATGAGTTCTACGTTCAGTTTCTAGAATCCTGCACACCAAAGTGAGGGAAGCTCTTGCATACTAAGATTTAGTAATGTTATTGGGTTACACCCGCATTGGATCTGTAGCACATATAAGATGAAATTTTCCAATATGTCTAAAAGATCTATTGCAGTATGCCTTTTCTGTTTATCAAATTGTGTACACTGTAATGTGAGATGAATAATAAGGTGATATTGAAGCCCTGTTTCCTTTAGGCACGGTCTTCCAACATCACTGAAACAAAGGCAGATATGCCTGTCTTTTTTTTTGCGTCTTATTTGAGACTCCAGTCTAAGTCAATGACTCAAGATCTGATTTGTCTTGAAGCAACTCTCTTATTGTATTCATTAAAATTCAAAACTGATTGACTGACAGCATCTAAGAAAAAAAAGAGAGAAAAAGAGTAAGAGAGCTGCAAGCCAAATGAATGTTTGAAATTTTTAATGCGAAAGTCAAACTTGTACATGATTCATCTTCATTACCAAACCATTAATCTGCTCCTCCTCCTCCTCCTCTTCTTCTTAATCATCATAGCAAATGCAATTAGTTCATTATGTACTTACAGGAAGGGAGCAGTCAAAAAAAGCAAAAAATGAGACAGCCCCCTAAGATGAGAAAACAATGAAAAAGAAAAGAAAAACAGTTTTTCGTCTGATTTTTTTTCTTTTTCTCAAGTGCAGATTTGAACCTTAAGCATGCCGTCTTCTCTTAGGGGTTTCCAGACAGTCTTTCATAGGTTTTCTATGTACAAGGCGAGGATAAAACAGCAGGAGAAGACAAGATAAAACAGTTTTTATAAAAGTCTTTGCTTGTGGATGACAGATCTGAGTCCGCTCTGTTTTTCCTCTTTGTTTTCCAGTAGTCTAAAACATATTCAGGTTTAAACGTGCAGTATAAAAAGAAAATGGACACACCCACACAGTTTCATATACAGCAAGTTCTGTGAAATCCAGATCGGATGGGGTTTGAAAAGTATCATCATGTAATTGCCATAAAACAGTAGTCTGAAGACAAAAGCGCTTCTTAGACAACTCCTGTTTTGTTTGTTGTTTTTTCTTAAAAGGTATCCCGAGTGTTTTACTTTGCAGTAGTGACCCTTGTACACTTCGTTCCAGAAGTCCACTACAAACAGAGTCTCCAAAGCTTTCAATTTTTTTTGGTTCTTCTTTAGCGCAGTCCATCAAGAACAGAGCTCTTTAAATCAGCAATACTGGAGACAGGGGGGGAGGGGTGTTGGAGGTAATGAAGGCTGGGGATTAAATAGGTACGTCATTGGGCTCAAAACTCCAGATTGTGCACAGAGTAGTAAAGTCTGAAGTATGTACAATTTTACAAGGAGTTTAAGTAGAACATCTAAAATCCCCCTTAAAAAGGTAAGATGTCTTTGCACACCTGAGTTTGCTGCTGTTCATTTTTTAATCTTGTCTCTTTGTCTAGTCTGATCCAAAACAACCAGATAAAAAAAACATAGGAGACAGACTTACTGGCAGTTTCCACCAGAGTTACATTCGCCCATTCAGACATTAATGAGATCAGTGTAGATCGAGGGAGGAGAGGAGAGGAGAAAGGAAACTCATTAAGACCACAGGGACGACCTAACCCTATTATCCCTATCACGCCATGGAGCCACACACACATACCCCCACACACACCCACCCCCGCACACACACACACACACACACACACCCACCCCCACACACACCCACCCCCGCACGCACACACACGCTCCGATGATGGGAATTAAGAAGCGTTGGCCTCGATCCACACCCACTCCTCTGTACTACGCAGCCGAGTGTGTCGGAGTGGCTGCCGCAGTAGATGACGGGTAGGCCAGGACATGAAGGAGTCTGTTATTGGCACAGCGGCATGGGCGTGTTCAGGTCAGAACTTCGCTCTCCCGCCGCACAACATGCTCATTCCACCCTCTGGCACACCCTTCCTCTCAACTCTGAAAAACTCTGAGAGAAAATTCCAAACAAATTTACCCAACTGCAGTTCAGTTCCTCTGTCTGCCGTCATTATCTCCACTACCCCCTTTGTAAGCACAGTCATTTAGTACAGATGTATCCAAACAGTCGTGCTGCCAAAAAATAATAAGCACAAGCTTTTTCTTAAAAAAAAAAAAAAAAAAAAGAGAGAGAGAAAAAAAACAAACATTTTCTGTCATGCAGTTTCTTTTGCTTTCCTTAATATACCTTACAGGAATTACAGAGACATGGTTCTTTTACATGAGTCCTACTTACACTATGCGGAATATTTCTAACTCCAACGGTTTCTATCGTTACTTTAAGAGTAGATGCCATTGGAATTCTCTTTAATCTTCGCTTGCGCATCAGTCAGAGAAAGAGAGAGATGGGTAATTATTTAAATACGTTTTATGTTTAAATACTGGCTGGAGTGGAGCAGGCAAAACGCTACAGCTAGATTGATGAGGCAAAGCATAATTAAAAAAAAACCGAAAGGAAAGCACAAACACACATGAACTGAGCGTTTCATAAAGTCTCAGTTTGTTTCTTTCGACTGAACTTGATTTGTGTACGTTTGTGTCTCTTACATGATTTTACTGCATGGAAGTGAATGCAGGTTATTATAGACTTTACCTTAAAACTTTTCACCCTATGTGAGCTCTACAAATGCTCTGCATGAGCTCGAGGGTACATGCTAATGTGTACACTATGTGTTTGCAACTGCATGCTTGCATGTGTATATATATTCATATATAAATATGTGTGTGTATGTGTAGATGCAAAATGAAGTTGGCACCTATGTCTACTCTGAAACTACGGAGAGCAGCAGAAAGAGAACACTGCTGCTTGATCACACATACAATATATACATACAGAGTGGGAGTGAAGGGAAAATCATAAACATACGTCTTCACACGTGGCAGAATACTCTGGCACTAGAACACGCAATGAGAACCATGTACAGTGAGTAGTTACATTTGATCGCTGTATAAAAAAAGTCTTGTCTTGCTCTGATTTTCTGTTCACACTATAAGAATCTCAGGGGGCTGGTACCCACACCTCTGTTATGATACATTTAGTTACAGTGCATTACAAACCTATTCATACTCACTGGACCTTTCCACATTTTATCACGTTACAACCTCAAACCTCAATAGGTTCTTTTAAGAACTTATGTTATAGACCAACCAAAAGTAATGCATAGATGTGAATCAGAAAGAGAATAATATGTGGTTTTCAGAACGTTTTAGATAAAAATCTAAAACTGTCGCATTTGTAGAAACCATTATTCTAATGCCCCTAAATAAAATCTAGTGCAAACAATTGTCTTCAAATGTCACCTTATTAGTCCATCTGTGTGTTATTCACTCTTAACAGAGTGTTCTGGTATTGATGTGAAAAGCCGTTTTTGCAGATTCTCTATTGGATTTATGTCTAGACATTGACTGGCCTCATTTCTTACTTAGAAGTAAGAAATGAATTCATTCTTTTTCATTTGGAGAAACTTCAATTAGCTGAACTTAATTATCATTTTACTCAGATGCGACAACAACAATAAAACTCCAGTTTTTCCCAGACTGCATAGGAATATAGTTTAGTCAAAACTATTCCATTCTAACTCTGACTGTCTGTTTAGATTTGTGGTTTTATACTTGAAAGTGAACCTCAGCACCAAACTCAAGTGTCTTACAACCTATAGCAGGTTTTCTTCCTGGATTTCCCCTCTATCAGCTCAGTCCATTTTTATCAGCTATGGCCAGTTTCTCTGTTTTTGCTGAAGAAATGCATCCCACATCATGATGCTTCCATAATGGTGTGTTCAGGAAGATGGAGTGTTTTAAAGTAGACCAAAACGTCTGATCAGATTTATATTTTTGAAATTGTAAATCAATCCTTCTACTTTATAATGGATTATCACACACAAAAAAAAAATCCAATAAAATACATATAAGGATGGAGTTGTAACAGAATGGAGTAAAGATCAAGGAGTATGAACATTTTTGCAAGGCACTGTAAAGTGTAGGAAAGTTTGATTACTTTGAATTAGATCAAGTCAATGCGAAAACACATTTTCTTCTTGTCTATTTTTTTTCCACAGGAGGAAACTACAGTTGTCTCTTAGCTGGGTCAGACCAGATGAGTCCATTTCTGGCCTGATGTAGCCTTAGTTTGTGTAGATGCACCAAACTTTTAGAGCATCAGAGTTCACACAGGCTTCTTCACATAAATACATATACGGTCGAAGGGTCAGGCATGCATTGGATTCAGTAAAAAAACAAAAACAAAACAAAACAAAAAAACAGAAGAAAAGATTGTTTTCCTCCGCGTAGACACACACAGTCATTGCCTGTTAGGTAGCTTTGAGCAGTTATAAAAAATGTGTTTTTGGAAAGAGTTCCCAGTTCGAGACCTGATCAATCACTTGCTTAAGTTTAAGTGCTGATAATTGTTAGTACGAGTCTTGAAGTTACAGTTTGATTTTAGCTTTTTGAAAGCATCCATTTGTCATTTTTCACATCTTCAAAGGCTGAAAGGACCAACCACACCGATGACTTGTCAGTGCAGCTTGGAACCTCTTTTATTTTTTTCAAAACACAAATGTAGGAGTTTCATGAGGATCGCACCACCTACAGGCTGTTACAGATAGACTTCCCGGCGTGACAACGTGAGGCATGAGGTTGTCTTGTAGTCCCCTCCAGTCCGCGCCAGTGGTATGACCTCAGGTGGGGTTTGGCCCTCGCCTGCCTCCTCCTCAGGCTGGCGCCTCCCCAGGCCCGCACCGCTGAACGTGTCGTAGGATGCAGAAGTCATTTTGCGGTTAAGAAGATTCCGGTTGTGGTCGCCCATGTTTCTGTTGCGGTCTCCACGGCCCAGGGTGCCGAGGGGGTCCCCGTTGGCTAGGGGTAACCTTTGACCTTCTCCTCCGACCACGACTCCAGGCTCTGAGCTCCCTGCGCTGCCGGCACTCTCGCTGTCGCTTTCACGGTCGTTGCCACGGAGATTGTTGTTGTCGTCACCTGGAGCAAAGGTAGAGAGGCGTGGAGGGTCGCTACCGTGCCGCTGCCTTTGCCGTGGCGAAGGGCGGACAGGCATCCAGCATGTGTCAGAGTGGCCGAACTCATCGCACTCCCTGGTGCACTTTCCTGTTAGTGCTACGTCTGGAAGCTGTCTAGCATCTGGAAACAGGAAGTGGATAACAATGGGTAAAAAAAAAAAGAAAGAAAAAAACATGAAATATTTTACTTGGCTAATCCAAATTAACAAAACAAGTTGACAACCAAATGGAAACTGCTGCAGAAAATGAGTTTACAACTGAAAAACAGATAAAAGAAAACAACTGATAAAAACAAAGAAAAAGATTAGACTGAGGATATTAGGGAGGGGAGCCTGAAAGGAACAAAATATGCTGTCCAAGCAGAATGCAAATTGCTGACTTCTGAGGAATGTTAAAAAAGGGAGAAAGCAGCTGCGATCAGCACTACATGAAAGGTGAAAGGTGAGGTCAGACAAAGCAACCATCAGAGCCTTGGGGAATGTAATTATCAGCTTTCTGAATGGTAAAATCTACACCTCTATACGTGTAATGTGAAGGTTACATATTTCAAACCCATGTGAACCCACATCCTATATAAAAGATCAACAAGGACACCGGTGACTGGACGTGAATTTTCTCAAAGGAATGAAAGGTTGGGGATTTTTAAACCAGATACTTGTACAGCGGTCCTTCACACCCGTGTCAAAATGTGAAGCTTCTGTGGTGTAAAAAAATTAGCTCATGAGAGATCATTTCACCTTTTAATGTGACATCCAGTATTATCCTACTGAGTAACAGGGTAAAAGATGGGAAAAAAAAAAAAAGGCATAAACTCTTAAATTAATTTTAGTTTTATGCAACTGATCCAACTTTGACTTTATCCTTGATTTATCTGGAAGAAGGGCTGGAAAACATTTATACAAAATGAAAAATGCAGGTCTGACTACAGTCGAAGACTGTGCTAGCGCCTCAAGAAAAACATATTGAAATGTTTGGCCTACAATTTTAAAAGGCATTTTGGTGGAAAAACACTATACTGACTCTGAAGTAAAGTGGGGACAGCATCATGATCTGGGCTTACTTTCCTGAAGTTTTTTATTAAGGTGGATAAAATCATGAGCAGTTCCAAATATCAGACAGGTTTAACCCCAAACCTTCAGTTGTGCTAGAAAGCAGAAGATGAAGAGGGATTTTATTTTTCATCATCACACCAAGTGAAAGCAAACATCCAAATCAACAAAAAATCACTTCAAAATATGACAAGAAAACTGTGAGGTCACCTTAAGAGGTCTGTGGACAATAGAGGTCCTCACAATCCCACTGATTTGGAAAATCACTGCAACCAGGTTCTTGTAAGTATTGTATTCGACTTTTTTTTCTTAAGAAGCAAGGTGGTTTCACAGGATGAGTCACACTGAAGGTGGAAAAAGGTTTCATCATCTTTTACACCAGGAATTTTTAAAGGGTGTGTACTTTTGAGACTCATTGTGTATAAAGAAACTGAGTAACGTGGACACAAAACCTCCTCATTTGGTATTCACAGCTGATTGTTGATTTTGAAGTTGTTTTTTTTTTGTTTTTTATTTGTTGCATAATTAAATAAAACACACTTGAAACTAAACATGAGATAGTGGGCATCTTTTAGCCAGCTAAATAAGGCAGAATGGGCCTTTCAGGAGAACGTACGGGAATTAAAGAATAGGGTTTTAGTGACAATAAAAAAGATACTCCAGCAAAGGTGATTTTTACATTAACAGGGGTATTATTAATTAAAATGAAAATATTACAGAAATATTATTTTTTAAACCAATAAATTCTGATTATTACATAGGCTTTTAAGCCTGCAGTGTGAATACGCTTGCTAATTATGTGGCACTGTGGTTGTATTTCTATATATTCTCAGTTATATTTGGATGGTTCATCATTATGTAAGCAACAAAAGGTCTCCTATCTTCCTCCCATCCTATGCTATTGAGCTACTGCGCTCACTAGAGAGAGTGCAGTCATTGCAACTTTAACTGTGTAGATTCAGCTGCACCTATATTTGGAGCTCTCCTATATATTTATTGTTACGTAATGCAATAACGCAATCTCTTGTCTTCTTGCAGCAAACTGGTACTTCATTTTTGTGAGCCACTTTATTGGGTGAAACACAGCCGAGAGGTTAAATGCTGCAGCTAAAAGGACTCAAGTGGCAAGAACGTGCTGGACAATACTTCATTTCACAGTAAAAGAGAAGTGCTGGTTAATCTGAGTGTATGTTTATCCCTGACAGAAAGAAACAGTTAAACAAAGCACTTATGGGTGATTTTAGCAATGGTTTACTAAATTGCACCACACAATAAGGACACTGGCTGTCATTTTGTGTTAAAGTAATAGTAATAGCTGTTTTATATGGATTGGCTGAAAATGTGCAGTACTCTCATCACTATAGAAATGGATATAAATGCTATCAAATTCTGTTTTTAGTTTTTCTCCAGGCAGCAGCTTTAATGATGCACACATATTGTAATGTGTTTGCAAACTAAAAATTGGATTTGCATAGCTTGGGATTTGTTCTTTATTGAGACTGCAAGGAAAACATTTAAAAACAATTCAATTAATTCAATGACCCATTACTGCTTATCTGGGGTCAGGTTGTAGGGGCTGCAGCCTGAGCAGCCTGAGGCACCCCGGCCTGCTCCTCCAGGAGATTCCCAAGGCTTTTCCAGGCCATCCAAGAAACATGTTTAGTTTGGTACAATATTTAAATTAAGTTTTTGCACTCTGACTGAGACACCCGCATTAAATATAACTGACAATTTTCAACAAGTGCACATGGTGTCTTGCAAAAGTATTCACTCCCTTTGAACTTCAAAGTCAACATTTCGTCTGTCAATGTATTTTATTTTGCTAGGCCAACACAAACATGCATAATTGTGAAATGGGTTATAAAAGATTTTTTTTATAGTTTTCAGGGGTTCTATATTAAAATTCTGAAAAGTGTTGTCAGCATTATATTAAGTCCCCTTTATTCTGTTACCTAATAAAAAAATCCACCTGTAAGCATTGCTTAATATTGCTGAAAGAACAGAACATTGCTTAGGATTGAACATAACCCATGCAGTGAGCAGAACAAATATGTAGGAAAAGATCTTCTGGTGAAAACCAAAACAAAACTTTATGGTCTATTAAAGCCCTATGTCTGAAAACACTTGGCATCAGCCTGTAGTCCCTTCTGCCAAGCATGAGGGTGACAACATCATGTTACTTTAAGCAGGGACAAACAAGCCGGTCAGACAGATGGGAATTAAATACAAGACAGTCCTGGGAAAATAAAAAATATCAGAGGCTAAAAAGGTTTGAGACTGGGTTCACCTTCCATCGCCACAGCAACCATTAAAATAAAGCCAGAGCCACAGTCGAATGACTCTGATCAAAGCACATTCAAGAGCTAGAATGATCCAGCCAAAGTCTTGACCTAATAATTTTTAGCAAAGCTTGAAAATTGATGTTTTGCAGACTACATGCACGTTGAGCTATTCACGGGGAAAACATTTAGTCTCTGGACTTCCTAGTAGAGAGTTACCCCTAAAAGATTTGCTGCTGTATTTGAGGGAAAAGGCCAGTTTAGGTCAAAGGAGTGTTTACTCAGGGCAGAGGGAGGGTGAATTGGTGGTGAGGGGCTGAATTCAATGCATGGACATTTTTCAGGTTTCATTAGCAGAAAAAATATATTTTGTGTTGAACTCTCCTAAAACCCCCAATCCCTAGAGAAAAATTGAAGTTTGAGGTTGTAGACTGACAAATTGTAAAAAGTTCTTCTGGAAGGCATTTTAAATATTCAACATATTCTGCCTTATGAATCCTGTCTTCTTCTGATCATGGAAAGAAAAAAAAAAAACAGTCCAAAAGAAATTCAAATTTTGATTAAAAAACACAAAAAAACATGATTTTAGTGGAACAACACTGACCCACCTCCCTCCAACAATTAGTCAGCTACCATTGGCATGGTGACCTTGCTGTGCTGCCACAGCTCTAGCTTTTTTAAGACTTGCAGTGGAAAAAGGAACAAAGGGAATTTTTTGTCATTGACAGAGAGGCTTAAGGCCACGGATGAGACTCTGGCACAAGACACCGCCGCATATTAGCTTTTCTAAAAATCTCCTCACATAATACACAGAGGCCTTGCTCACACAGAAATCCTGATGTGCAGTGCTTGCAGACACACAAAGGACAACTGCTTTATAGTGTAAAACACATTTCCATCAAGAGAGAAAGAATAAAGACTCCTGGGACCTTGACAGCAAGTCAAGGTTCCAATGAAAGTCTTTCTCTGGGTTGTTTCTGTGTGTGTGATAGAAAGAAAGTGTGTAATCAAAATATCTCTAAGCCTTTCTTGGCATAAAGTACATAGCCTTGAGAGGGGAAATATTTCAGTGAATGTGTTTGGCAGCATCTTAAGCTCAATGAATTATTTTGGCAGAATGGTTAATTATGTTAGGAATGCCAGTATACCGTTCTCTACGTGCTCCTCCTCCCCCACGCTGCCCTCCGGCGTTGTGCGCTCGTAGCCTTCTTCAGGAAGCGGCAGAGCTCCCAGCCGTGGTCCTGACGAACTCTTGCTGCTTGGTGTCTCTGAGTCTTCCAGGCCACTGTCATAGCAACCACCGTCCTGAGGTTG
Source organism: Brachyrhaphis roseni (assembly GCA_903066815.1). Taxonomy (NCBI): domain Eukaryota; kingdom Metazoa; phylum Chordata; class Actinopteri; order Cyprinodontiformes; family Poeciliidae; genus Brachyrhaphis; species Brachyrhaphis roseni. Next base: position 37,538 of record CAEFZY010072318.1, on the reverse strand, counting down.
GCTCACGACCGAGAAGGTCACCCGGCGAAGGGTCCCCTGCAGGCAACGTACAAACACAATATGGGATTAATCATCTAGGATTCCTAATCTGAGATTCTAAATCTGAGGATTAGACTGTTGGGCAGGGTCTGCAAAGACATATTGAGATTATCTGATCATGTTCTCCTTGATTATGGGTTTAGCAGCTACAATGCAGTATAATCGTCATCAACCAATCGCAGGGGTCTATCAAAGTTTTCTGATGCCTTTTAATCCCAGTTTAGATTAATACTGCTGGACATGTCTGGTGTTTACAAACCACTGGCATGCCCAAAAGATTCTTACATCTGATCTGGATTGGCGTCTAATCGTGACAGCTGCGTAATATGGAGTCCACTCTCAAAAACACTTATTTTGTGCTCTACTGAAGTAAGTGAAGACAGACAAACGATGAGCGTTTTGATGCTATTTAACTTGCATTTGGTCAGCTAATGCAGCATAATGTGCTGATGTTAATAAAAAGCCTTGTTTGTGTTTCTGAAACTCAGGTGTTTAGAGATCCATAAATCAATCTGTAAAAGCTTAATCATATTATGGGTGAGGGAGCGAGAGGTGGATTCTAACTTTCTCCCACAGTTACGTTATGCGCGTCTTAAGTTATTGACACTTTAGAGTTAAGTTCTTCATATACCGCAACTCTGCAGTTTACAGGTCTGTGTGACAGTTGATTTCCTCAGGCAGTGAAGTTTTTCATGATTAAAAAAGTAACTCAAAAGCCCAAAGTACCTGGAGAAACTCCACAGATCTATTAGGAGAATCTGGAAATTTTGATATGAGAGATATCTTAAAAGACATGGTTCCACAATATATGGGTTACATTTGCTACTATATAAAGCAAAATTATTATTTTTTTTGTTTTGAATCATTTACAAAAAGCATAAAAAAAACAATAGTTCTATTTCCATTGTTTTTACTTTGTGTTTTAATTTGGATTTTTTGATGATTTGTATCATTTAAAAATATATATATATATTTTGAAGAGTGTTTTGCTATTTGTGAAACATTATACTGCATCTACAATCTAGGCGGTATGCAGCCGAGGTGGTTTCAGTGAATATTTTCAGTATATCATCCACACAAAGTGAGCAGCAAGACTACTGCGATGTTCAAACACAAATCAACCCAGTCTTGTTAGCACAGCGGCTTTTGAGGTTGGATGCAAAATAAGACTGTAAGTTCATGCTGAGAAAATATCAGAGAGCTAAATGACTCGGTCTGGCCTGAAGGGATCGCTCTGCACCAGGAAGCCCATCTCTATATGACACCCATCCTATCTCCTCTCAGACTCACTTATCTGCTTACAAAATTACAAGCTTTTAAATCTAGATCTGCTTTGAAACATGCAGTGTATGGTGAGGAAGTGAAGGCTACAGAGACAAGAAAAAGATTACCGTGGAATAACTTTAGCCTTGAATGTCACCTCTGGATAATCTGCTGGGAAGCTGATGGACGGCTTGTATAAAAAGCTAAACCATGTGCCAATTTTTTTTTCTTCCACCAAGCACAGAAGAAAATTAAACATTTGAAATGCTTATACTAAAAAAAAAAGACAAGATGGTACACAGCAGAATTAAGCCAGAAAGAGGGGAATAATGGTGAACTAGTATTATCTGTGACTTACTAACAATATTTAGATGATAAAAGTGACTCCAACAACAGTAATAGAGGGCATAATATTAAAGTCTGGTGAAAAAACATCTCAATGGATTCATCTTGACTTCCAGCGAAGACAACTTTTATTTTAGTGCACCAGCTTTGATCAAGGATAGTGCAACCTCTTCAGAGGAGAGCCTCTGGTAAATAAACAGAAAATGCATAAAAGAATGTGACACAGAGTGAAATGGAAAGTGCATGAAAGAATTTGACTCTGAGTGAAAGTGAAGCTGAGATCTCATCATAATCAGTTGGATTTCTTACACAAGAAATGTCAACACAAATATTTTTACTGTTGCTTGACTTAAAAGGCTGTCAAAACTATTTCCTTGTTGTGACAGCATTGCATAACATAGCTTTGTAAGAACTTAAAATTATATTTCTAAATAAGAGTAATGTGTTTAATCAAAGATGATTAACTAATCTTTTGTGTTTCTCACATGTTATTAAATCATTACAATAGGACTTTGGCATTGGATTTTCAAAGCACCTAATAGAAATTCTTCAAATGTGCTCTACTATCGCCAACTACAGGGACTCTTGTAAAGGTAATTAAAAAAACTTAGTATTTCACCTTGCACATTTTGCAAAACACAAATTCATTTTATCTGTATAAAAAAAGAGCAAGGACATATGGAATTTTTCTTCCTGAATCAACCACAGCAAGAAATATACTTTTGTGTAGCAAACTGAATTTTAACTATCAAGGTTAATTTCTGGTCCACAAAGATGCATAAAGGCTCAGGAACAACATGGTCAGCTGGTGTTTTTGCCAAACTAAAATATAGTTTTACTACATTTTAGCAAAACTTACTTTGATGCAACTAAAATGTTCAAAGTCAGCAGCAGATGTGTGCAAAGTTCAGTGAATACGTGGTAATAATTGCTAATCTACCAATTCGCATTGCATCAAGTACAGAAAAATTTTATTTGCATGATATGAGCTAAAAAGGAAGAAAGGGTTACTGACAAATATTTAGGAAAAGATTGAAACAAATTTTTTCTCAAACAGTGCTTTTAAAGAATTTGTCATCAATGTAAAGTACTTCATAGTCCATTCTTTATATGCTTGTCTGTTTGCATTGAAAGTTCAAATAGACAAGCATTAAACTGCAATGAAATGATAAATGTGATACTGTCCTATTCAATGCTCTTGTAATGATATCTGCAAACCGGTCTTTCTGACTCCGTCAACAAAACTTGGTAATTCAATAACCACTTCCTTCTTTTCTGCAGAATGAGAGTTACAAACATAGAAACAGAGTGAAAATCTCCTATACCCTTGGCTCATGGTAACTGGTTAGACTTACTGCACCAGAGGAAAAAGGTGCCTGATATGTTGAGGTGTGAAATATTGTGAGACTCCTTATGATTATTGTTGGGATCCGTCAAGTAGTGACAATGTTCTTTTAAAGTCCATTGCAGTTTTTTAAAAAACTGTTTAAAATATTTACCTATTCGAAGTTATAGAGTTTGTTCATAGTTACTGTTAAGCGGTAACAGTAACTATGAAATTTAGAAAATTCTGAAACTTCAATGCTGATAACTTGTGTGTGATGTTGCATTGGAGAAAAAAACTGCAGTGAGATCCAACCTGCAACACAAGGCGGGCCTCGATCGACCGAGGGTGAGTTACTGATATTGGCAGCCTGGATGTGGTTGCTCTCAGTGAGCATTCTGTTACAGATTTCAGCTCTTCTGCCACAAATCCATCTAATTCAATTTCCTCCATAATGGCCATAGCTGCCCCCTCTGCTTCCTTCATCATAATACTGTTATTTTCAATTTATTCTCCCCGTGACTTTTCCCCCTAAAGCTGAACTTCTGTTTTTCACAACTATCCACATCTTCCCTGTTCCTTTGGCTCACTTCCTCTACTCGTCTTCCACTCCTTTCTCTCCTTGCCAGTCAGCTTTATGATGTGCAGATCGATGATAAGTCCTTGACCTCGTTATAGGTCCCTCTCCGCTTCCCCCACAGCAGGGTTTATTGACCCATAACTCCTCCACCGTCAGAAACCCCATTTCCCCTCTTTTTTTCTCTCACGCTCTCCTTCCAATCTCAAAGTCTTGAACTCTTTGACAACCTTCTCTTCTTTTGCCAAATGCCATATTTTGGCTACTTTTAGTTTAATTACATCTGAGCAGCTGCACACTGTAGACCTTCTGCCCTGGTCCTTTTGGCTTGTTCGACACATATTTGACTCCATTAATACAATTCATATGTTTTTCTGTCCAAATGTTTTTAGAGTCTCTTTATAACTCTGTCTTTTAGGATAATATTTTTAGCATATTAATTTCTCAGCTTTTGTCAAGGAATAAAGGGCAGAACTCAAAACTCAACATACCAAGCACTATCAAGTTGTGGTTAAATCAATAATTTCTGTTGTGGATGTTTCTAGACAGGGGAAACTCTAAGTTGGCTATTTTCAGCATTTGTAATGCATTTAAAATGAAGTGAAAACTCCAGTTAAAACTTTAAATTTTAGAAACAGTTTTTTTTGTGAGTCATTCAGGTTGCAATAGCAGGAGAGCAAAGCAGACAACAGGAAGGCTGAATGCAGAGCAGCAAATCTATAGTTTTATCCTTTTGAGTTTTTACCACCTGGAACACAATGCATATGGAAATGTGTGAAATATTTAGGAAATATAACAATTAAGGAGGCTGCATTTGCTTTTGAAAATACACAGACACTGATGATTTGGAATGTTAACAAAGCTAACTACAGCTTAAAATGCAAATCTCTTTATATTTTTGTGATGTTTCAAACAGTAAGATGTTGGTCCAAATAGAAAAGTCAATGTGAAAACTCAAGTTTCATATTGACCTTTCTAATAGTAAGAGTTATTTCAATGTGAGTAATAATGAGGAATGTCAACAGGAAAGACTGGGAAAAAAAATTAAACAATGTTCTTCAGATGTTTTCCTTCAGATGTTGTAATTCTTAAACTGGATCCGTAGTTGCAGCTCCACTTACAAAGGATATTAGCTATTTTAATGTGTGCTTTCTATTTTTGACAAACAAAATGTGCAATAATGACTGGAAACTAAAAAATTAAACAATGTTCTTCAGATTGTTTAATCTATCTGCCAAATCTTAGTCCATAAATATTGCAGCTATGAGATACACACACACACACACACACATAAACACACATGAACATATGTATAATCTGGCTGATGTCCAGTATGGGCTATAAATCTATCCCTGTTGGAATATTAATTGAGGTTGATGACGGACATAAAAATACTTCCTCTTAATTTGACACGGTCAATTACAGTTCGGTGCTGACATGACAGCCTCAGCTCTCTGACATGGTGAATATGTAAAAATGATTATGTGTGCAAGTATTGTGCAAACATTTTAGCGGACCGTTCCACTATGGGAGCTAGTTTGAAGCTAAATCAGTGTGAGTCAAAAAGACGCACGATCTGAACTAAGAATAAACCCAACCATCTGAATCCTGCTCTGAAGCAAAATGAGAAGGAGAAAAAAAATGGTTCTTAATATAGAATTCATTTCAGGGCAAGAGTTTTTTTCTTTCAGTAGTACACATGAGTGTGTGCATATGTTCATGTGTATGAGTGAGACTTCACACCTTTATGTTTGTGTTTTATGGCCGTGTATGAGTGTGAAAGTCTAAAAGCCTGCAAGATGTGTTATGTCAGCCTGCGAGAGCGCTTGTGTTTGTAGTGTGAAGACCGGCATATGCGTGTGCATGCACAGGTTGGCTCAGCCATCAAGGTAATTAGTGTGTAAACCTCCACGCTGTCGGTTCAAAGAGAATTAACGAGCTCTAGTTAATTAACAGTCTCCCTCTCTTCTCCTTACATGTGTCTGCATATTGAATGCATTTGTGTGTGTGTGTGTGGATCTGTGCATCTTGGTTTTTGTGCATGTGTTAGTGTATTTAGACTTGAGTGCCTGTTTGCTTGACTGTGCCCTGCTTCATTCTGGTCTGCATAATGAATTGACAGGATGCAGCTTCTGCATAAACCAGAACTACAAACATGGTTGTAGGACAAGCGCCACATTTCCCCCTTTGGATCTTGGCTCGTTTTCCTGCCTCACATTATCTAAATATCAGGACAGAGTTGCTCCATAGTGACTGATCTTATTCGTTATTAGTTGGTTGTAAATATATAGTACGCCGTAACTCTCATTTCATTCTACGCATGTTTCTTGCTTGTAACAATGCCAACTGAGGTCAGATTGCAGGTCAGAATACAAAGATGAAAACTAAAGTTACAAGTCATTAACTTACCTCTAGCACAAGCAGAAAAATACTGAGAATATGATGTATAATTCATATCTAACTAAGGACTCTGACCTTTACTGTATCCAGACACTCTTTTTGGTCCAAATTTCAAGAGCACATAAACTAATAAATTTTGGGGTTTTGCAATGAATTTTGTAGAATTTTGACTGGGCGGGTTAATTTAGGCTCATATTGTGGCTGATCTCCAAAGCACAATGTCAGAGGTCGAGGGAGGTCATGCAGAATTTGCTTCAAAATTCTGCTTCAGGGACAAATAACCCTCTGACTTGTTTATATTTTGTTAAGCTAGTTAGTGTCTCCCAGGATGTATCTTAGAGCTGGGATACAATACAATGTTGGTGTCATATGAAACAGTAGCTTCCTATTCTATACGAACATTGCATAATAGACAACCAGATCCATGGCTTTTGCCATATTTAAGCAGCTGTTACACTGTTTCTTATGTTGCCATATATGGAAGTGCTTAGAGAAAGGTATTATACAAATCTAAACATGAGATAAATAAGCTGATTTGTGAAACATCAGTTATTTAGGTTGTCAACTCCAAATAATTCTGACTTGCTTTAGAACAGTAAAAAGCTCTGCTCTCACACACGCATTCAGTTAAAGCCTCTGCTGAGTCACATTAATTACTGACTTTCATGGTAGGTCATTTAGAAGAAAAAGGTTCTGTATGTTGCTGAATACAGTTTTTAAAAAGATTAAAGAATTGTCTAAAATCAGTACCAGGAGCTTAAGGTCTTACAAAATCACAATTTAAGGAAATGTCTGATCTGTCAATCTCTAATATCAATCTTTCTTTAATCAAGCAGCAGCTGCATGTTTGCATTTGTTTTTGTCCAAAAAACACAAAACAATTCAGAATTAATGAAGGTATTTTATCACAGCAATGTTTTGTGTGTGTTTGTTGAATCTGACTATTCAATGAGCCACACAAATCAAGCAGATATCTGAGATCCTTTTGGTAATCTCTCCCTGCAGACATCTCAGATTTTCCTCATGTTGAATGAGCAGCTTAGCTTTGTGATTTCTTTGCCAATTGTCCCTAATGGTTCGGGTTTGGGAGGACATCATAATGTTGATACCAAGCATCAGCATTACTTTTAAAACATGATTTTGCTTTAAGCCAGAAATTGGATTTTGTGACCCTCATTAAATAATGAAAAGGCCAGACTGAAGGAATTCTGTGAGAATTTCATCAGTTCTACTGGACAGAAGGATCCAATAACACCAACAGTCAAATCTAATGTAAAAAGAAAAAAAAACAAAACAAAACAAAGATCCACTTTGCAGAAAACCTAATGAAATGAGTGAAAATGTGTTTATAATGTGATTCTCAACAACCAGATATTTTCAGAGACAGATTAGTGCAAGAGCCCAACACTCTGCCTTCATAACACGCATTCACACTTATTTACAACCCTAAATAATAGCATTGCTAAAGTGTCAGTCATAAACACTTTGCAGCTTTAGCTTTCCGAAAATATGTAAGGTGATACAGCCTTTTGCTCCCACAGCAAACAATGAAAACTAATCTGTTTGTGTTGACACCACATGGACACAGTCCAGAGTTCATACCTGGAATGCTGATCAGCCTAAATGACCTTTACTTCCACTCTCTTGTTTAGCCTCCGCTCAGAGATCATGTTCTGTTAACGCTGATGGCAAATACGAATACAGAAACTGCCTTCCCACATCGTGAGTTCTAAAAAGTAAGTCAGGTGGAGCATATAAAGCACACGTGAATCTAAACATATTTACATAACGACATGTTTAATTGACACATTTATGAAGGTATGATGTCATTTTGAAAGAGGTACAATGAATGCTTTCTGTATAAAGACTTTTTAATGCTCCCAATAATACGATTCTTCAGTGTGCTTTGCTGTGTCTCTTTGCTGGAGGAAGTTAAAAACAGAGCTATCACTGGCATTGACTGCGGTATCTTCTGACTTCTTTATATTTTTACCTCTGTCTCTTTGAACAAATCCACTGATGGAGTTATTGCTACCACGAGCTGTGTGTACTCTCCTGGCTACTCTTTCCCATTAAAAGTATTCATCATTCAGTAATTCTTGATTTAGATTTGTTTCATTCCTGGACAAACAAAATTATTCTAATAATATATTCTGCTTTATATTCTATGCAACAAATTTTTTGCTTCACATAAATAACCGCTGTGTGTGCGCTAATTCTGTCTCTGTCGCCTTCCTCTGTCCTCTCAACCCCCGTCAGTTGCACAGATGGTTGCTCTCACTGAGCCTGGCTGTGCTGCAGGTCTCTTTCTGTTAAAAGGGAGCCATTCCTTTCCACAGTTGCCACATTCTTGCTTTTGATGAAGGATTTATTAAAATGTCAATGGCTCAATACATTCAACTGGACTTTTCTTAGGATTAGGGTTATTTTCTTCCCTAATTGGTTCTGGACAATAAACCAAATTTTACTGTGTGCTGTTATGATTAGGGTTGAACTGTAATATGTAATTTAATCTGAATCTTATTATATGATCGGATCATGTTAGACTGAGTTGGATTATTTTGAATTAAATTTGGACCTAACTGGATTTTGCCCACTGTATGTGATAATTCACACTTTCTTTTACTTGACTTCACTTTCATTTTTTATACCATTTCTCACTGTTCTTTCTTACAATTTTATTTACCACCTAAATTTTTGTAGCCTTTCCAGGTGTCTTGTTTGTCTGCTTAGGGATTTTCACACTAGCGCCTTAAGTGTGAAGTGTAATGGTGAGAAAATTTTCTGATTATCTAGGGTGTTTAATTCCCAACTATGCAAATACAGTTCAACAATTATCAACACTTCTCTTTGTTGCTGTGGTTTTTTCCATCATACCAGCAAGGCAAGTAAGAAAATTAATAAAACTAAAATAAACTTTGAGTCACTGACTGAGTGAACAGGTCAGACTTCTCAGCTGTTCTGCAGCATTTACTGATGAATGTGAGAAAGTCTTTTAAAACATGTTCCTTGTCAACTGTTAGGCTGTGCATCAAAGGCAGCAGGAGGGGAAAAAAGCTGTGAAATCAAAAATAAAAATATCTTGCTGCTGATGAGCTAGTATCCTGGAGAAATGTTTGTGATAGATTTTTTTTTTTAGATATATCAGTCTTAAAGCTTTTAGATATATTAGTCTTAAAGCTGGGCTGAATTTACAGGTGTTAAAATGCAGTTTCTACATATTATATAAAAAAGAATAATGCCCCGGTTACACCATGAACTAACTAGGCTGAATAGACAAGTATACAAAATAGAGGCAAGACCAACTCAAAGACACTGTCTCCTCAACACAACTTGTCCCTGTCTGCAAAACGTAATTCAAGTATAGCTAGAAGGGAAAATCCAAAGTCCCTAAAGTGCCTCTAGGTTCAGCAATGACTTCAGTTAAGTGATAAAAGGAGAAAACATCATAATGTCCCTAAAAATATATTCAAATGCCAAAGGTTTTAAATTAACCTAATTTCTTTATCTTTTATTCCCAAAGAGCTCAATTTTGTTTTATCATTTTAAATTGTCCTTCTCTAATTGTTCTTTAAACTTTTCTGAAGATCTTTGGGTACACTAATATAAGCACCTTGTCAGAGGGACACGACTTCTTCCAGTTTATTTATTCCTTACTCTACTGTAAATAAGCCCAGCTAAAAAACAGTCCCTTGTGTAACGCTTTGCTTCGTACAGACTGTCTGGACCCTCGGCTACTGAGAAACCATTAATTGCTTGAGGCGTGGACTGTGTTGAATTTAAAATTTTACCCAGTCACTGATGCTTGGCTGTCATATGTGTAATGGGCCAGCTAGACACTATTAAGTATACCAGAAAGAAAAAAAATTAAAAAAAGAACCATTTTTCCTCATTTTTAAATCTATACTGTTCAAAAAGCTATCATGATCACATAAATCAAACTGAACTGATTGACAAGACTATTGACTAAATTTTTTCTTGGTGTATAACACAAATTATTGGTGATTTACATCTGTTGCACAACAGTCTGTGGTAACTTAGGGTGCTGTCACACCAGTATTGTCCATGGGACAAGATTCAGTTGAACAGAACTTGGCAAAAAAGCTCATGTCTTCATTGAGTTTGGTTCATTTTCACACTGCACCTTTAAATGGCCACTAGTTACAAAGTAAACCTAAAAAAATACATGTGCATTATAAATAAATATACTGGAATTGACTGAAAAAGAGCAACAAGTCAGTGAATGAATCTAAATGAACTCCAAACAAGAAGAAGACATGTGAATTTTGACATGACCAGACCAAGGAAAAGTTTTAAATCAGAATAAAAACCACACAAGTTTTAGGCTTTGAAAAATGTCACTTTCAACTTCAGCTTTTTCAGTGAAGGAGTAATTTGGACCGTGAAAGTTTTAAAGCTACATGACACTCAAGTAAACTGCAGGCAAAACAAAAATCCCAAAGAGGAAAACAGATACCTATTAATCTCTGAATGGAAACAAATAAAATAGAGACACAGGAACAAAGTAAAATAAGACCACATTCTGCTTTTATAAAGTAAGAGACAAAAAGTTGTGTTTAACAGTGGTCTTTTGTGGTATTTTCAGAATGTGGAAAATCGTTTCGCAGCAGGTTGGCACCACGCTCGGGGAAGGATGAAGCAATATGAGCAGCATTTCCTCCGCGAGTCTAACTCCCAGATGCTGAAAGCGTCTTATTACCACAACACACGCAAACATTCTCCATGCAAATACCATAAACGCACAGATTTAGGCACACCTGCTTGCTTCTTCTCACACGTGCAGGTGTGCATATACACACTCGCACACATTTATAACTATGCAGCAGTATGTTGCAGTGGGACCACCTCTGCAGTACGATCATTCCTTCCCTCGCATACTTCTGCCCCCCACAATACTTTCCCTCTTGCCACAAATCTCTGCAACTGCTCCACCTTTTGCACACTTTCTTCTTATTTCCCCACTCCCTGCTTTCTTTTCTTCTCTCTTAGTAGTCTTCTCCTCCCTTCCCCACCCGTTCCATCCTCTCCTCTGTCTCAGTCTCTCCCTCTAGAAGCAGGTGATGTAGAAGGGCGCTCAGCAGTATCTGACTATCAGGCCTGACTCTGTGAGAGGAATGATAATCACTGTGCTGCACTGCAGAGAGAGAAAGAAGAGAGGGAGGAAAAGAGGGAGGGAAAGGGGCATGAGGTACTGGAAAAGGGGGGCAAGTGCGGCAGCAGGAGAGGGGGATTGTGATGAGGGCAACAGAACGGGACAAAGAGAAAAAGAGGATGAAGTAGACAAAGAACGACGCAAGGAAAAAGAGTTACTAACAGAAACGGAGAATTGCTTTGGTAACACACACCTTCTTGGTGTCATGCTCTCGCTTTTTCCCTCTTTTACTTTTCCACCTTGCTAATCTCTCTGCTCCCTTGTACACACACTCACAAACAACCACCATCCCCTCCGTCACGGCAGCTTGTAGAACAGCAGCCCTGCAGTATACAGCAGAGCTTCAGCCTTGTGTCTGAGCGCCAGAGAACATTAACTGCAGCAGCGAGGTCATCTGATCGACACTATGCGGACCCTCTCTTTCTCTCCTCGCGCTCCTCCTCAGACTGCTGCAGTCTTCTGCAGGCCACCCTGTGGCCAACGCTGGGACTGCCACTCCCAACAGCCTTCTGGCACACCTGTCCCTTAAAACATGTTCTTGAGGGGAGACTACAATTCTCACTTATTAAAACCTTCCAGCTAATGTCCATTATGATGCCCTAAAGAGTTTCAGTTTTGTTTTTTGCTTTTGTTTGTTTGCTTGCAGGTGTCGTGTGTATTTTTTTTCTGCAGAGACAGATAGAGGGAGTGTGGATCTACTGCATCGGCTTTGTTACCATCAAGCTGTCCACTCTGGCACCATGCGCTCTCTCCCTTCTCCCTGTCTCCATCTGGGCTCTCCAGCCTGCAGATACAAGCTGGAAATCACTGTCTCTATTCACGGTATCGGCCCCTTTGAATGTTTATCCCCCTTTGTGTAGCTCTGGCTGTCTGTGCGCTACAGGAAAAAAACAAAAACAAAAAAAACAAAAGCTAATAGAGTGAGATATAGAGCTAGGCTTTTCCGGACAAATACCCGTGATTCTGATTAGCTTCTTTGTTGGCATGCCTGCTTGTGTGAGTGATGGTGATACTCATCACTTTCCACTGCTTGTCCTTAAAACAGTCATCTCCTTTAATATGACTGATAGGAGTCATTGTGAAGAAAGATGCAAACATGATGGTGGCGTACAACTGGCCTTCTGTGTGCATGCGTGAGTGAGAGAACACCATGCATATGCATGTGTGCTATTTAGACAGAATTTATGAGCCATTCTGTGTCTAAATGTGTGTGCGTTTGTTTGGACCATTAGAGCAATGTGAGCAATAGTCTTTTCACCACCCCCTTCTATTGTGCATTAAGATGACCAGATGAGGAGCAGACAATAAGTTCTCTGTGGGGGTAAGAATATGGAAAAGTAAAGTCAATGACATGACTATAGATACGTGATCTCACAGACACAGGGATGACAGATGAGCAGGCACAAACAGCAAAAACAAACTCCCTGTTGAGAGTGATTAGGATTGCTGCAGTGAACAATAGACTGAGTCAATAAGGGACTTCGGAGACATCCGGATACAAGAGCAAGGTCTCAGTCCCCTCCCTCTCTACGTACCCACCGTCCCTCTTGGCTTTTCTTTTTCAGCATTTGACCTCTTTCTACACCATATTGCTTCAGTCTCCACTTAAGCCCTTTTCCAAACTATCCTCTTTATCATATTCTTTTCAGTTCTCCTTATGGTTTCTCAATTTTTTTTTCTTGACTTTCTCTGTCTTGCACAGACACTCGCACCCCTTTGTGGCGCTCCTGTCTTTTGTGAAAATGGGTGTATGGGCTAAGCTGACAGGGGCTGCCATGGAGCTCTGTTGTGTCAAACTGAAATCCATCCTGACAGTTTAGAATCAGTGTCACTCTTTTGTGCAAGGTTAAAGATAGCTTTGCTTAATGTGCTGTCAGACACAAACAAACATGAACTCCACAATGGCCCCGGCAAACAAAAACACCAACACAGTCACACACAACTACACACATGTTGCACTGTAGGAAAAAGTGGCATTAAATCTGCATTTTGACATGACCAACAAATTGTAATACAGCATATTTGTAAATCCTTTTGCATTACAGAAATAAGCTTAGGATCAATATTCCCTGTAGCCTAAAGGCTTCAACATGCAGAACCTCTCAGTGTCCATGAAAAAAAGCCCATGAGTTTGCCTGAGAACGCACAGGTGTCTGTTTTTGTACAATTTATTTGTTTATCAGATGACGTATAAGTTGTTAATTCAGAAGAAGACTAGCTAAAAAAGGCATAGATTGATTTTGAAACCAATATATAATCCAATTTTTTTTTTAACATTTTTGTAGACCCTGATAGATTTATTATTCAAATGGGGATAAGAGCAGAGGTCATTTTTCTCTGCACTTCTTTTTTAAAAAGCTACTTATTGTTTTTTCTTCTTCGACTTGTGCTGAGATGCAGTTTTCTTTATTTGCTAGAGCTGTTTGTTTGGCGCCACTCTTTGAATGGGAGTATTATTGCCACTGTCTGTATGAGCAGTCAGTGTAATCACACAATCTGGGCTGAATAATGGACTCTAGTGTGTAGAGAGACATGAACAAAATTACATAGAATAAGTTCTAAAGTCGACCAGACTGAACTTGGTTCCAGTACTACAGAAGAGAAACTTTTTTTAATACTTCTGCATGCTCTGTGAGAATCCAATGAAAACAATGTTGTAATACCTATACCAAGCTAGGGGGTAGTGATAATTTTGACATTAACAACAGTTTATTGACCTTGTTGCTATATTTAGCAATAATTCCATGTAGACATGGCCAAATTATGTAAATTTAGTGATTGACGTCAATTCAATTAACTTTTAGGACAACAAATTACTACTTTTCTAAGTTGGCAGAACTGTAAAAATGTTGGAGGTTAAAATGTGAACTCGGTTAAATAAGTTGTAGGTTGAACACCTCGAAACCATTCTAAATTGTGTGTTCTTTGCATAATTTCTCCTTTCAGTCATCTTAAGTTTACATTTGAAATTTGATCACAACTGACTCAAGCAAAGCAAAGTATAACCCAGAAAATGCAACTAATTGTTACGGTTTCTATCACAAAAAAATAATGTTCAAAGTTATCAATTGCAATAATCTTTGAATATCCCGCCAAAATAGAGTTTAAAAAAAATGTCTCCACTCTTGCCAAGGTTTTTAAGAATCACACCAAAATGTTAGAGTTTGAACAAAACACACAAACACAACAAAAAATCTCTTTTGTAACGTATCCATGTCAACGTGAGCTGGCTTGAAACAACTGTTAAGAGATCCAGTTCAAATCCATTTACTTACATTATATGCAGAATAAAACACAGAATATCAAAATATCTTTCTTAAACACATATTTAAACTTCATTGAAGAAACAGAGATTTAGAGCTATATCTTGGCCTGGTGTACTCTGGCCACTCAGTTCAATTTCCTGCTCTATGTGCAACTGTGCCAGACAGAGCTGAGCATGAATCAATCCTGTTGCCAGCAGACTGTTACAGTTTGAGGAAAAGCCACAAAGAACAATAGCCAATGGACAGACGTCGAAATAAATTGGCTTCTGCCACTTTGGCGGGAGCGGTTCCTGTACAAGCAAATCTGGAAGGAGCCAAACATTGGAAAGCTGCATTACAGCTATGGAGTCTTGGCTGCTTCCAACCTAAGCCGGTAGCATTGTGATGTCTAAACACACATTTGGTCTGATCACTTGTAAATACGTTGTGACAGAGTCTGTTCTGACAAGAAATAAAATCTAATTTAACTGCAGTCTGAATAAGGAGCTAGCAGAAACTATTCAAGTTCTAAAGTTGCTACAGAGTAACAACACCTGGTAAGAAATTAATTCCTAGCAAACATAATTGAGGTAATGTATTGCTCCAACCAAGCAACCAAGATTAAAAAATAAATAAAAAAAATAAAATTTGAGTGCTAAAACCACAACACAGACAGTAGTTTCTGTATTTGTGGTTTTGTCTTTGTCGCTGTTATTAAACGTCTGTATACGGAGGTTTTAAAAATTAAGATTCAAAATCACCACAGTTTTCCAGCAGAGAAACTGCTGCATATCCCCCTTTGTTGCTGACAGTCAGCTAGTAGCGTACAAGAAGTGCTTCTTGACAAATTAATCTGTCATGAGGTATTTCTATTCATGAAAAAGATGGACTGATCAGCATAAATTAGGATGACAGACATTTAATAAGACCTCTTGCTCGTGCTACATGCACACCTTTGGATTCGATTAGTTGTTACACTGCGAAAACCCCTTAACTGTCACCCACAAATCACTTACATGCAAGTCAGTGGGGCCACGAGGAAGCCAGTGTCCTCATAACAGTTAAGGGGGTAAAAATTTGTTTTGCTTTTATGTTATTGTTTTAGTCATGCACCAGTCTTCCATCTGAATCCTTGACTCCCAGTATCCTGCAACTTTAGGTGTGTCTCTGCTTCAACACAAGAGTCAGATAATCAGATCAATAGCAGGAATCTAAAGAACGTCACTGCATACTGAGGAGGTAATTAAACCATTTGATTCAGGTACAGTTTTTAGACATCAAAAAATTGCAAAACATAGGTCCTTCAGAACCTTCGCTGAAAATTGCTGCCATATACTTTTAATGTAGCACATAGGTCAACTCTAAAATCTATCACTTTAAGAACGTACCTAATTTTTATGTGCTCAAATAATAAATGACATGGTGAATATGCTATTCTTTCTAATTCCATCTAACACCATAGTGGCCTTTAATTGATTCAGGGGCTGACTGTGCACATTGATGCATCAAGGGCATTTGATCGTGGAATGTCCTGCTGAGTGACGAAAGCGTGACTTCAAGCGTGCATGTATGTGCATTTGTGTGAACCTATCTCAGCCCTATCGCCCCTGTGACAGACACAGTGCCACCGAAATGTCTTGGGGCACCTCGCCCAATGTCTTGACAATAGGCTCAGTGTGTGTGAGTGACAGAGAGTGGCTAGGGGACACAGAGGGGGCGTTATGCTGGGTAGACAACATGCACGCAAACACACACACACACCAACGCAGAGGCACACACATGCACACATTAAAGCAGGAAGACAGTGCACTCTTTCTCTCCCTCTGCGCTATTTCTCATTCCCTCTTTCCCTGACGCAGAGAGACTCAATCATTCACACTCTGTCTTCTTTGACGCAGAGGAAAACATAAAATAACCTCTCCTTTGCTCTGTCTTTTTCTGTAAGTCTGCTGTGTGAATGTGCGCGCACAAATGTGGACGGTATAATTAATATGGCTTTCATTTTCTCCGAGCTATGAAGTATGCTTTTGGTATGCAAACAGGCTTCTTGCTTGTGAGTGTGTGAATATATGTGAGCGCATTCAGTGTGTGTATGTGCTTGATACACTAGAGACGGAGTGCAAAGTTGGGCCATTGAGCGGAAGGAGCAGAGTTAATGAGGAAAGCGGGGGTAGAATCCAAATCTTTCCCATCGATAATCTTGCACAACACTTCAAGAATTTATGTGTACATTGGATCCTTTTTGCAATCCACTTTGAAAATTATTCTTAAATATCAGGGTTTTAAAAGGGCCACTGAGAAGTCATTTTCAGTTGAGTCTCTCAGAGCTGAACATTTGCTCAAGAGTCTGCCCTATTTCAAGGGAATGTCTGGCAGTAATAATTATTAAATATGCAAATTCATATCCAGAATGTTTTGATGGAACATTCACTTTATAACGTTCTGGTGAAATGTAATGTCAATGATTGTTTTAAACAGTCCAATTAACTGAAGTTGTATGGGATGGTGGTTGATCATATGGTAAAATTTTACACAAGATTATTTACAATAGAACTAGTATTCAATGCTGTTATTAAACAGCAGGGTGAAGGATGAAAATGAGAGGGAAGCTACTTTAGCCAAAACCTGTCAAAAGTTATTTGTTGAGTTGTTTTTCGTGGGGTTGTGTGGTGAAGGCAGCAAGTCACACAAAGGAAAAAAATAACCAGAAGCATTGCTTGAATATTAACCTTTACAGAAGCAAGTGAGGCTTTAATGCTTTAATGTTGTTCCCCAATGTTCCATAATTTCCTTATCTCCAAATGACAGCTTTTAATGTTATCTGGAGTTGCAAAACCTTAGAAATAACTTTGAAGTTATTTCCAAACAGATGGATGCCAAAAACGTTCTCTCTTTCTGTTTTGAATTTCTTTATATCAAAATATTATCTGGTCTTTTTGAGATCTATCAGCCTATTTTGTGTTATCGGAACAAGATAAGAACATAAATATTTGATTCTAAATATTTGTTCATTTTCCATAATGATTATTTTTTGACATAGGGCCAGACTAATTTGCTCACTCTTGAAAATGAGACCTTGTGTCTCAAAGATATTTGTCTGCATAAAAGGTAAAATTGACAAAAAGAAAAAAGATATTACAACAAATCTCTGATTTGAAAATTCTGTTTTGTATTGACTCTAGTCATCATTCTCCGATAGTAGAACTGTTGCATGGTGACTGGAAACACTTAAGATTAACCAGAAAGCAAAAACTGGAGAAATTAATAAGGGGAGAATAGTTTTTCACAACTCTGCACCCCTTCAAGTAACTTTCTTCTGTGGTGTAATTACAACAAAAAACAACTGCTTAAAGAAATGCATGTTAAAATTATAGTTTTAAAAAGTCCAGGTCAGAAGTAAGTGTTTCACAACTAAAAGGTTCAAATACCTTGGTGTCTTGTTCATGAGTAATAGCAAGACGGAGCAGGAAAGGAATTAGTGGTTCAGGGCTGCTCCGTCATAGTGACAGAGGAGCTGAGTCAGAAGACGAAGCTGTCAATTTACTAGCCTATCTACG
Organism: Brachyrhaphis roseni; assembly: GCA_903066815.1. NCBI lineage: Eukaryota > Metazoa > Chordata > Actinopteri > Cyprinodontiformes > Poeciliidae > Brachyrhaphis > Brachyrhaphis roseni. The sequence continues at coordinate 19,615 of CAEFZY010072318.1, read as the reverse complement.
TTCTAATACTCACATTTGGTTGTCAAATAAAGTTCATGGCCAAAGAACAAAATACCAGCAGCTGAAATGAGCTTCCTTAATAGATGGTTGGACTTTGTTGTGAAGCTGCTGCTGCTTCTCCCTGAAATGACAATTGAGGTTGACCTTCATATTATCTGACTTAAAAGCGTCTTTGGTGTGAGCCAAAAATATGAATAAAAACATATTATCTAAAGTTTTAGGAAAATATTCTGCCTTAATATTGGTCAGTTGTGACAAACTTTGAAACTTTGTACAGACAAGTGTAAACTTTGACGCCTACATAAATGTAGAGATTCAGTCCTTAAATGTATTTAATTACATTCTACATAAATCCTCATATGGGTAACAAATTCATTATTGAGCTGGTCACAATAATCAATCTGTTTTTTAGCAGCACTGCTTTAGTAAAAGTTACAAAGATACTTTTTTTCCCCGACAGTGTCTGATAACGCAAATGAAAATAAAACCAGTGGGTTTCTTACATTCAGTTAGTATTTTAGTCAACAATTTCAAATTCAGTGTTTGATCATCCTTGAAACCCCACTGCTGCGGCAGCTTTGTGGTTCAGATCTACTTAAATGTGGATGCGCTTGGTGAACACGCTTGACTCCTGTCTTTTAACGAATTCAGGAAAAAAAAAAAAAAAACAACTGAAAAGTAAAAGAACCCAGGGGGAGTTTGTTGAGGTGAAACCGTCGATTCAACATATTTTTGACGGAAGGCTCCCTGCATCGGCTCTGCTGGATTTAAAAGCGCCGCTGTCAGCACGGGCCGGCATTAAGAAACACTTTCACACATCACATTTTAATCAAAGCCTGCTCTTTTTAACAACCATGAAAGCTTTCATGTTAACACGACACTGCGACCAAAGCTTTATTCACACTTTTAAAAGGGACTGACCGGTCAATGAGCATGTGTTGTGTGTGTGTGTGTGTACCCCTACCAGACAATACGCCATATCTGTGTCGACACACTCAGCCGTTGCGTCTCATCTTACCTGCGATACTTTGTGTGACTCCCCTTGACCGTGCATGAGTTGTCTGTGATCTCAACACTACGCTCGCTACAGCTGTGTTTATGTGCACGGACCCATGCAAGGCACATGAGATGCGCATATTTTTCCAAGCAGTCTCAGGTTCTCGGCTCAGATGTAAGCATTCACTTATCCAGCCAATTAGAGGTTGCCGTTTCATCCTCACGGAAAGCTGTTTGGGGCCTTAATTGGCAAGCAGATTTGCATTACTTTGATTACAGTTTTTTTTTTGTTTTTGGGGGGCTGTGTGCTTATTTTCAAGTTTAAGAGTGTGGGTGATGTTCAACAAAAGAGTTTTTTTGTTTTCCTTTCTTCCTTGAGTGCAATTGGTAGCCATTCTCATAATACTACTCTATTGTTCAAAAAGAGGGGAGAGACTCTTAAATAATGTATGTCTGATTTGTGCCGCTGCACTGTTGGGATATTAAGAACCAGCTTTATGGTAATGCAGTGCAATTACTGTGATATATTAGGAACAAGCCATTGATTTCGAGTGTAGCTTGAATCATTAAAGCAAAGTTTGTTTGGCTTTGTGAGCATCTATATGAATGAGTAAAAATATTAAAATTCTCCTGGCTTACAGTGTCTTACAAAAGGACTTAAACAACTGGCATACTTTCAGATCTTTTCACATTACAGCCACATCTTTAATGGGTTTTACTGGCACAAGGCAAATCATGACCTTGAGGTGGAATTACACATGGTTTTCAATACTTTTTTAGAAAAGAAAACATCAGAAGATTGAGACAATACTTTGCAGAAACACTTTTGGCTTTGATTACAGCTGGGAGTCTTTTTGGGGGATACAGTTTGTATTCATGAATTTTGCAAATCCTGAGACATAATTTTCTACATGTTCTTTGGAAATCAGCTTGAGTTCATAAAGACTGGAAGGAGTGAATCTGTGAAAAACATGTTTCAGTTTTTGCTACAGATTGTCAATTTGATTCAGATCTAGACTTTGACTGGGCTACTCAAAAGACTCAGGTCATGTGTTAATTTTGTCGTCCAGTAAGATTTATGTGTAACATTCACTCAACAGTTTTTCTCCCAGAATTGTCAATCCATCTTTTCATAAACTCTTCCCTATCTCTTTAACATAAAGGTTCTCCCACAGCATGATGCTGGCACCACCATGTTTAACTATGGGGATGTTATGCTCAGCATGATGTGCTGTTTTAGTTTTGTCCACATATAGCATTTTGTATGTCAGCCAAAAAACTGCTATTTGGACTCATCTGACCAGAGCTGGTTTCCAGTTTACCCTACATAGCTTGTGGCAAACTTTAAAAGCAACTCCTTATGGCATATTTTGTGCAACACTTCCAAAAAAGAATGCTCGACTAATAGTCATCCTGTCAACATATTCTCTCATCTGGGCTCCTGCAGTTACAATGTTCTCTAACAAAGCCTCAAAGGCCATCAGCCGTATTTATACTGAGAGTAAAGTCACCAAAAAGTTGACATTTCAAGGCATGAACTCTAAATATAAATGCAAACCACACTTTTCAAACTGTCATTTGTAAAATTTGAAAAACCATGTGTCTCAACTGCTTTGTGTGGTTCGCCATAAAATCCCAACAAAGTACATAGTTTGTGCTGGCAATGTCAAGAAAATGGGAGTAAACTTCAGTGGTGTGAATATTTTCCACCATGCAAGTGGTGCATGTGTGATGGCCATGAGAATATACGTGTGATTACACAGACACAGTATGTGTGAGGGTCAGATAGTTCAACTATTTTAATGCCTCTGCTGGAGGGGGTCGGCCTGATCTCATCTCTGATACATCTCTCGCTCTGCATGCTTGTTCACATTTGAACGTCTGTTCACATTTAGGTGGGCATCTCTTATCAGGTCTATTTCTGATATCACTGGGCAATTGGGACCCAACAAAGATTGAGCAAATACTCATATCCACATGTAAACACTTACACATATATTGGAAGAGGCTTGGGTCAGTGGTGTAATCTGGAGCATTGCTGCAGGCAGTGGCCTGCCCACTCAGATTTATGTAACTTCTTTAACAGGGCAGGTAGAAAGCTATTTCTCTCTCTCTTCCTTTCTCTCTTTCTGTCACTCAGACACACATATACGCACGCACGCACAAATGCACACACACACGTACCAGGGTAGCCTGAAGAGAGTGAGCTGGTTTAACTCTTCTTCTTCTAACCCCAGACGTACATACCTCAGTTCTGTCTTTTTCATTTCATCTCCTCCTTCCATGTACTCCCCTCCATCGGCTTGCCACCCTCGGGCAACACCTAAGAATACATTCTCATTTTGTAGCTTCACATCTTCACTCAATACTCACTGAAGCATTCCCTGTCATCCTGGTCACCTCTTCATCTACCTAACTAAATCTCCCAGCTGTCCCCCCAGCTCTTTCCTCCCCCCGACTCTAAGCCGTGGCTGCCAACCAGGAATTTCTTTACTATTTTATCCACACATTTTTACCCTCTTTCCCTGCTTCTTTTTCTCTCCTCTATCTTAATCTTGATCTTCTGATTTATCTGTCCTTTATCAACAATTCCAAAACAGATGGTTACATTTAGCCTCCGGCAAAAACATTGGCTTTGGACTGCCGCACTACCGGGGCCACTGTTTTGCATTCACACAAGATATAATGAGCAGATACCCGGCGAGAAATCTGCCCCGATTTGCCACAAGCAAAAATGCATAAACCATACTGCGTGGAGCAGATATTCACACCTTCCGGTTGTTCTTCGGTTGCATGCTTAATTACCACCAAGAAGGGGGAAAAAAAAAGAAACAAAGATTAAAGCCATCTGAAAACAGAGGGAGATAAGGGTGGGAGAAGGGAAGGGGGTATTATGAGCCATTTGGAAAGTTTAAAGAAACTATTAAGTGTGGTGCAAAAAAAAAATAGTTGGGAAGCATTAAAAGCACGATTTGAAAAGATAGATCCAGATGGAGTGTGATGAAAGGAGATGAAACCACTTAACAGGAACAGTGAGATCAATCAGCAGGAAGACAGACGGAGGAGGAGGACATTATTATGTGTGTGCATGTGTCGGCGTGTATGCGTGAGTGTGTGGGTGTGTCGGGGAAAGCGGCCTTCAGACAATGGGAACACAGGGTTGTAAAGTGATGCTTTTTACTGGGTGATTTGCACACCACTGACCTCAATAACAGACAGCTAGTCATTGTGATAATACTAATTAATAATTATTTCCTTTGAAGGTTTTATTTCACTTCTTTTTTAATTGCTCCATGTAGCTTCTTGTGAATGGATGGTTTTTGTAAGCAGCATCTTAAAATCACATCAAGACCAGCCATTGTCTTTCAAAGAACAACCTAAAATAACTGATACATCTTATTAGGCCAATTTTTGTCTTTCGCTACTTATGCCACCCAGAAACATTTTGAATATTGCCCACAGATAATACTGTGTTCTATCATGTAGGCTGTAATTAGATAGGATTTGCTTTATGGTTCCACCCTTCTGAGTGGCACACAAACACCTGTCTCAATAATTGTGAACGCCAACAACCAGCTTGCAAAAACGGAAAACTGATCTAACGTGATGATGTTTTATAACTGACTCCTCAAATTCAGCAATGAAGTTATTCCATCTCTAAACAAAACTAAGAAAATTAAAACTGATAAAGAAAATTTAATTAATTGCTGCATTTTATAAACACACCTGGAATATAAGGTAACACATGCAGAAAACAAAAATGAATGGATATGTGGTGGTGGAAGGGCTCTGAGGATGTTCACCAGCAGGGAGCACCCTGGATAGATTACCTCAGGGCAACGCAGAGACATGCAGGACAAGTAACTATGCACTGAGAATAAAGGCAACATGCAGAGACAATAACATGCCTGATTTTGGACTGTAGGAGGAAGCCAAAGTACCTACAGAGAGTAGTAAGAACATCCAAACTCTATGCCCCAAGGCTTTGGCTTGGATAAAACCCTTCAAGTAAACAGTGCTAAAAACTCCTGTACAGAGCGACAACAGACAAAAAATCAAACTGTAGACAAGAAAGAGTTCTCAAAATAATTGCAGCTCATTGTGTAGCTGTAATTTTCCTGTAGCACTTAATAACAAGAAAAGTAGTAGAAAAAGTTTAAATATTGTGTGTCCAAATTAAAGACAATGGTAATATGTTAGAATATTACTCTAGCAGCTGTTGAAAGGTAAGTGTCCTTGAACATAATCCAAAGGATCCTGAAAGCTTACGATGTTGCACTGGGGACACAGACCCTGAAGCCAACCGTCCAGCAATTGAAACAGCGAGGGAGAGGCCTATCACAAAAGAAATCCAAACTATAAAACACCACTACTGCCTTTTTACTGCTTTTTTTGTTTTCGCCTGTTTATAAGTCTGACATGAACAGCTGCAAGTACACCTGGCATTAAAGCAAAGCCGTGTTTTTGTTTTTGACCACCAAACTCCTCTGGCTTCCCTATCCAACTGGATGAGATAGCACCTATCACCCTTTTGTGAAGAAGATGAAGAAGACAGAAGTTCTGCTACATCACCATCTTGGAAGAAGAAGGGTGGGAGGGGGGAGGTGCTTTGCAAAACAACAATCAATCTTATCCCCTCATCAAACAGATACGTTGCTTTGATTATTTCATGAACGACTCTCCTGTAGCAGACATTCAAAGGTGCCTAACTGCTCACCACATGCCAGACTAGCAGCAGCAATTAGCAAACACCTGGTGAAACTGCAAATCTGCTAAGCTTATCATACAAACTACTTCTCAGTCCAATGTTTCTAAGATTGGTTGGAAATGGCATCATAAAGAAGCATTGTTGTGATGAAGTGCTAAAGCGGGAGTGTCAGAAAGAGTAGGAGCTTCTTAAAGAGGCAGAAGCTAATTTCAAGACATCAGATATGGCTATGATGTGAAGTCAAATTTTTCTTAAGTAATTTTTGATAAGTGTAGAATTTTTATAACTGAAGGTAACAGTTACCCAATTCACATAGAAATATGAATATTGTTCAGTTGAACTTAACATCACAAAAAATAGCTACAATTTGCTGTGAGATTGTTCATTTTTGTTAGCATATTGTTTTAGCTGACTAATATAAAAAAATATTAAAATTGCTAAACTCAGCTAAGATGGATAGTGTATGTCAGAATAGTGACAACTTTTCACTACTAAAAGTTTTTTTAATACAAAAAAGATATTTTTGTGCTACAAGTCAAACTAATCCTTTATTGGTTTCTAAGCTTTACATTACTGTCCATGAACATCTTTCTCTGAAAGCTATGAAAAAAGTAGCTTTTTGAAAAACATGTCTTCATCTAAATAATATTTTAAATATGCAGTAACTTTTATACATTGTCCATTTTCTTTTTTTGTGGAGAAATAATTATTTAACAAAATGGTTGCCACCATTTTGTTAACAAACTGGTTAGCAAAATGCAAAATCCTTCAGGATTTTCTCTTGAAACTCTCTGAACATAGTACGAGAAACAAAAACATGAAAATCTGATTTCTGGATTTTGAAATCTGTAGGTCCAATTTTTGATTTGTTGTGCGAAAGAATAAACAGGGTTTAACATCATATTTACCAGTTATACTCCCAAAGCCACAACTTGCTGTCCACTTAAGGTACCAGTAAAAAAACAACAACAACAAAAAAAACATTTTGAAGTTTAATAGCCAAATCTCTAAAAAAATTAAATCTATAAACAGCTGATCAAAATTTATAGACAGGTAGCTAACTAAGGTAAATCTTAAACATATTTGAATCAAATAGTTTCGTTACAATGTAGGCTTCATATAAAAAAATTACTTTTCTCTGAACTGTTACCCACAACATTTGTTTGCATGACCAACAAATCAGGTCGATTTGATTTGGTCTTAGCTGAATTAATACAGCTGGATTTCATACAGTCTGAATTATTCAATTTAGCTAGGTTGATCTGAACTCAGATCCAATTTCATTCCAGTCAATTTACTTCAGAATAACTCAAAACCACAAAAAGGGTCTTTTGTGTCGGTGGGTGAAACCAGTCACAAGGCTTCTAAGTTGTCTGAAATATGTGCCTTGTCTGAGGAAGAGCACTTTTGTTTTGCAATATCGGGTGAAATTGCTCAACCCTCAGACAGCTATTAAGGTAATGCTTGAAGGCAGATGAGTCGTATGCAGAACTGTACAATACAGAACAGAGTTTTCAAGAAGCAAATAAAAGGAAGCATCTCGGTGAGGGGCTTGCTATGTAGGCCTTTGTATGCACCCAAGACCGCGTCTGCCTGAGTTAAAAAGAGTGTGTTTGTAAAAGCCTCCACGGATGTGAGTGTGATTCCAGGAGAAGGAGTGCACCCGGGCTTGTGAACATGACTCGATCCAGAGGGAAGAAGAGAAAGTGATGTAAGAGACGGAAAACTTTCCTATCAGCTCATGTGCCATCATATTCTTATCAGCCTCCGTTCGCCTTCAGTGAAATATGTATACGCATAAAGATCTGGGAGGGTGAGTAATTATAATCACGCGCTATTACAGACTCACAAGAACGCGTTTCAGTGGGCACGTCTGAATGTGTTAGAATCACAGGGCTGACAGCGTCTGCCTCAGCTTGCCTGGGAGTGCGTACATGTGTGGGAATGACATTCCCACATTCTTACCATTTCACAGAGAAGTTGAAACAAAAGCTGAAGGAGGACTTGTTAACATGGTAACATTATCAGATGAGCAGTCTTCCAGTAACTCACGTAAACAGAAGACACAGAAAAGGAGCTTCCGATCTAATTCCAGCTCTCCAGGATTTTGGTGGGAAAGGAAATTAGGGAGTTTTCTCCTCTAGCCTACTGTCTCTTTTTCAACACCTTTCCAACTTCATCATTGTGTATTTGAAGACATTTCTCACCATTCATGGAAAGTTCTCAAAACTGAACTATTCTGAACATTCATCTTTCACTGTTCTGAAAATAAAAACCATGTGGTGAATAGCGAAGACGATGTACATGTCATCTTCAGTTATCTCTAGACATTGTTTTGTTTTCTTTGTGTATAAAGTCTGTATTATAAATGAAGGTTGAGTATTGACAGCCGCACTATTAAATGTGATTACGTGTTTATGAATGTCTCCAAAGTTGTCAGCAGAAACTCCTTTACTTGTGGTATACAGATGTTCAAAACCACGGAGATTGTTAAAAAATGAATAAATTGTCAGTGTGGTGTGCTAAAAGCCAGTGAGACAAATTCCATTTTAAGCAAATTAATAATAAATAACAAATATAATAAAACAAACATTTTATGTGATATGAGACTACGGTAGTAGTTATAAACTTTTGCATTTTCGTAAGATACCACAGACAGGTTTGTCACAGTCTGCTCAGCAAAACAATGTCCAAATGATTTTGGCAAAAGCTGCCATTGATTACTATTCTTGTAGTTGTCCAAACAAGTATGAGACCTAGACAAGCATGAAGCAATGATGTTGCTGAATACATGTAAATGATTACTCCAAAATGAGGGTCACAGTGGATGTGGCTGATTAATACAGCTGGCCACCTCAATCAGCATAACTTGCGCATCGCAACAGTAATGTTGTGAGAAAACACTGAAACCCTTAAGCCTCCTGGAAAGTAGTGACACTTAATATTTGCTAAGATATTATTGTATCCTATGAATAGAAACAGTTTCAGCTTCTTTTTTAAAGAATAGTTTAAACAAGGGCATCTATCTGTTAGCTTTCTGCCTCTGAGAATGTGTTCCCTTTTTCTACAAATTAATGTGATATGACATGAAGTAAGAAAACTATTAATAATCTAATAATCAGTACTGTCCCTTTAATGTCACTGCTGTGGTAAAGTGGCTCTAAATTAATGAGTACGTCTTTTCATTCTGCAACTGTAGTTTGTGGTGATCTGACTGCATAAAATTATAGGTTTAATGCCAAAAAGTGTGATGATTTTTTAAAATATGCTTTATTCCTACATTTATCAATTTTGCAAAAAGTCCCCCAAAACATTATGGTCAAATTACAACCCTACCCCTATCCCCAGGCCATAAAAACCGCTTTGGAAACTTAAAGAAGAAAGAGTCCAATGTATTGACCCTGCCTCTAAGCTCCAAGGACTGAGCTTAATGAGGCATTCTAAAGATGTGCTGGAGCGAGCCAGATTCATAGTGTCTCCACCTCAAAACCCACAGGAACACAGTGGCAGCGACAACAGGGCACACTAAGGTCCAGAATTTATTACCTTCTAGATCTGAGTTGCACAAACTAAACAGTATACATGGTTAAATGCTGCGTCTGAACAGTGCACACTAAAATAAGCAAAGTGGAAGGAAACAAATTAAAACGTAGCTAGACTTGTGTTGAAGGAACCAAGTCTATGTTTAATGCTGCTGTTGCAGGTCCATATGGCATTGCTGAAGGAACAAAATTACAAACTTAGTCCTCAGTTTTTGTAATCCAGTGTTTTCAGATCAATTTGGAATGAAGATGCAGATCTGAAAAAGCAAAAACAGTCTTTACTCTTTCATTCTGAGGCTTTCTTTTCAGGAGAAGAGAAAGCACCTTCTGATGCCGTGCATCCAAATCCATATGATCCTGCTCAAGTGGAAAATCAATGTTTACAGGGTAAGCATGTGTTCCACCTCCAGCGCCGGGCGTCTAGCAGAAACACACATCTGTCTCTTTCTCTCTGTATTGTCTGAGCCTTTCTTCAGCTCACATCGTCATGTCTCAAAGTCCTTCTGACTTCATTTTCTGTGGCTCAGGTTCCCTCTCTGATGTCCACTGGTTCACTGTGCCCGTGTTCCCTCCCCGTCGCAGGGTCACTGGATCAGTTTTCAGTCTGGCTCAGCGGCTGATCCCCACTTTGGTTACCTCGTCCTTCTCACCTCCCGTTTACCCCGCACCTCTTCACCTCGCCACACACTTACCCCTTAAGCATATGGCGGGCTGCGCGGCCTGAACTTGGAGATCTGGTATCATCATGACCGGGGTTACGGGTCGGTAACGGCACAGTCGGCCACTGCCAGCTTGTTTGTTTCAAGGTAACGATGGCCTTAACTCCTGTGAGCCAAACGCAGGGCATGCATTATCTAAAGAGTTGTTTGTGTGGCTGCATGGGTGCGTCGATGGGCTGAGTGTCAGCTGGTGACAGACGTTCATCATATTTAATCCTGAGGGGATTTTGTGGAAATGAAAAGCTGCTTTTCAATTTTATAATCCCGTAGACCTAATCTCTGCAGCCACGTTCCCCCCGTACAGTCCAATTAGTCTAACATGTCTGTCCGGATGAGTCCTATTCACCGCAAATCTCATTCTCCAAGCCAACTGCGTCCAACGCCGACCTTCACGAAATGTTGCAAAAACATGCAATGCACCAAAAAAGCTGCTCTGTCAACTCACCTGTTTTCACTGCAGTCTTGGACTTGTTAGGGAGAGCGGGGGCATTGATTAGACTTGGACTCAATTAGTTTGAGTGTGCGTGTGGAAGTGGGTGTGTGTCTAGTTCGATTCAGCCTTTGTGGCACCATGATCTAACCCACCCCCTCACACGCCCGCTGGGTCCAGAGAGAGAGAGGGGAAGGAAAGTGCACACTACAGTGAAAGAAGTGGCACTAGTGAAATCGCTGAGTTGATACATTCAGAGGTCAATGTGGCGCAGGGAAGACGCAATGTGAGGAGTGGCGAGGGGGTCTGGATATATGATCAGACATATGGTAAAGAAAGCGGGAGACTGACAGAGAGGATCGAAAGGTCAGGGTCAAAGAGACATGGAAAGTCATGGAAAGGGCAAAGAGCTCAGTATGAATATGATACTGTCAACTAAAACACAAATCATTACTTAAATATTCAACAGCTTTTGCTGTAGTTGACTGATGGGGGAGCCATAAGGAAAATATTGAAGTTGTGCGTGCATTATGTATGTGCAATAATACACCGAATGGAGAAGCAGGCCATTTTTCCCTATATTGACTGCAGTGCCATGTGACTGCCATGATCATTAACGTGCCCTGATGCCAATGGGTATCCTGATGACCCACATCTCAGCAGTCCACTCTCACTGTCTGGCTCCTGCCCAAATACAGACCTCTCTCACTTCCTCTGTCTCTGTTTCTCTTCCTCTCCCCACTTGGATGCAAGTGCTCTAACCTTCCTCGGTACGCTTTCAACATTAGAGCAACCAGCCTATTCTGTTAATGACACTGGAATCTTTTTAGACTAAAAGCTGGGAATAGATGTAGTTTTGATGTCAATTTACAAAAAAATTTGAATCTTTTTTAAGGTGAAAAACTATCTACACGGCTGGAATGGGGCATTAATTATCAACTATGAGGTACTTTTTAGAAAAGGTTGGCTCTGACTTACAGGTTTTTAAATTATTGAGCCAATTTAGGAGTTTGGACCTACTTAGAAAAGCTGCATACATAACATTTTTGCTTATGTAGGAACATTTTTCCTTAGTCTGCAAGTTTCAGGCTAATGTAAAGCACATTTCCACATAAGTATACTTCAAAAACCATCTTACAGTGTCTTGTAAAAGTTTTATAATCCTTGAACCTGATCCCTGTTTCTCAGTTTTCAGCCAGCAAATGTAAAGTCATTTTATTGTGATTTCATTAGACAAACAATTAGAAAAAAAGTGCACAATTGGGATTACAAGGTTTTACATGGTTTTGACTTGAGACTATTATCTAAATAAAAATGTGTAACACAAAAGATTATTTTTTTAAGTAGGGCATAATTGTTAACTTGCCAGTGCTATAAATCACCAAAGTTTATACTAATGAACCTTCCTTTATTAAAAAAAAGTTCTGTTTTTTAGGTTAACAATTTCAAATAAGCGATACTTTAATTAAATGTGAACTGATTTGCACAAAATAATATGTATATATAATATATATATATATGTGTATATAGAGAGGTATCATATGTGTTTTCACTAGAATAAAAAGATCAAAATAAGAAGAGCTGAAGGTGTGAAGTGGTTGAGTTGACATTGAATGAACCACATTTATTAAACAGTAGGAGTCTTGGTGTGCTCAGTCTACCATTCCACCCACTTCCCTTGTTCATTTTCAGATTTATTTATTCCCATTGATATGAATCTCCCTCCTCCCTCCTGCTGTCTCTCTTCAGTGAACAGCTAAGATTTGAAAACATAACCAATGCCATTAAGCAAGATATCTTGTCATTTCATTGCCTCTCTGATGCAATCTTGCATTTTTTCCATGACGCTGTTTTCATGACTTGCCTTTTTCCCATTTTTCTTCTTTTTCCGTTACCATTTCAAGTAACCTAGTTCATCTCCTGATGTGCTGACTTCAGATGAAGACATTTTAATGCTTTCAACGACCCAGTAAAGTAGCTTTGAAACTTCCTCTAACTCTTGTTTTCCCCTATCCCCACTCCTCTCACCCCCTCCAAAATGTGCATAAATCTCTCCCACTCCTCATCTGACTCCATCCCAATTTCTGTTGGCATCCCGATTCTTTCGTTTGGCACATATGTATGCCACCTATTACTCCCTGGGTCTTTCTGTTACCCATACTCATTTATATATAAATGCATATGAGTTTTTAAAATAAGCAATCCCTCAAGCTCTGAGATAGGAACCCAGAAACCTGCAAGTGTCTCTAAAGTGTACGAATTAACCAATTCTGAAATGTAGGTGAGCAAGGTCACGCTTCAGTGCACAAGCTCTTTAACACACATGCATTGAGCTGTGGCTGAAACCCCTGGCTTGTGACGATTCGAGTGGTTGAAGGGGAGGAAAGGGGGGGGCAACTTCACTTCACCGAGGGTAGTTAATTACCCCATGTGATCAATAATTCATTACACTGTCAGTTTGTGTGTCTGCGTGCCTCTCTATGTGTGCTGGCATGTTTTGAGAGCACGTAAAGCATGAGTGCCAAAACTCCCCCAGTAAGCAGTTTCTTTCCCAGGGAATGGCAGATTAAGAGGATTGACTCCGTAATGGATTAACCTCCGGAGTTTTGTGTGCGTATGCATATGTGCGTGCACAAGCGGCCGGCCCCGCATGTGTGCGCGGTATGTTTGAGCAGGATCAGAGTACCCCCTGTATGAATTGATTAGCCTAAGAAGCTCTTCTCCTTCCCTTTTAATGACCACATCAGCATTCCCCCCCCCTATGCCCGCCAAAGCACAAGCTGGATAAACGTAGAACTGTCTGTTAAGGAAATGAGACACCGCCCCTTTAAGTAGGGTTAGCTGTCGCTCAAATATCACTCTTGTGAAGACTCCCCATGGACAAGACAAACCCCCGCTGTGTCGGTATGTCTTCAGTGATAGATGGTTCCTGTGTCTGTGTGTTATTGCGTGTGGGCTGACTGACCGTCTCTGTGCACCGTTTATTTGTCAGCTTTTAACTGCAGTCTCCTGTGGCTTCCACCAAAGTCACTGCATCCATTATCTATGCAACTGATATTCTTTATGAAGCAACAGCTTGAAAAGGGACACAGAATCACAGAATGGCCAATTACTCTGTTGGGATAAGGTGATTTCCTCCTCCTTTGAATGTCTTTCCTCTAACTTAGCTCATCAGGGGTTCATTTTAACAGTCTCACATATGAATGCACAGAACTGTGCACGGACGCAGAAGTCCACTTTCACATATCCCTGGGCTACATTGACTCATGTGTCCTGCAGTGGATCTTACACAAAAAACGGGGCTAATGTTTGACACAGAACACACACAAACTCTGACAGCAGCGTATCGCTCAAAAGCCTAGGATGGTGACACCAACACATGCGGGCACACACTCTTTCTGACAGCTATTTTGTGGAGATAAAATGGTTTGTAGACATTAGTGATGGGGTGTGCAGGACGAGTGTCAGCAGACGTGGGAGTGAGAGTAGATGAAGCCATGATGGAAGCTGCAGAGTGGGTAAAGAGTCAGAAAGAGAGCCTGCTGAGATTTTTAGGAGAGATGACATTACCTTGAAAAATAATTTATGCCCCCTGAACTTTTTCATTTTTTGTGCAACTACCAAACTTCAATAGATTTTGGTTATCTTTTGACGGAATAACACAGAGTAGTACATAATTGTAAAATGATAAAAACTTCTAAAAAAAACAAGGTTTGAGTACTTCCTTTCTGTTATCTGTTAATCTGATACCTCTATCAAATAAAATCTGGTGCCCAGCTGGGTGTGTGACTTAATTTCAGTTGAAAACCAGCTGTTCTGTAAAGGCCTCGGATGTTGGCTGGAAGGTTTTATTGAACAGTCTCACAACTTTCAAAAAACACAGCAGAAGTGTCAGGGATAAAGTTCTAGAGCAGTTTTTCAGCAGCACAGTAGGATAAATGGTAAGTGTCTGAGTTACAGGACAAACTCCTAACAATGTTGCCATCATCACCCCAGAGCACCTCACTAGAACTTCTTACAGATATCTGTTTAATCTATAATTCAAAAACAAAAAATATGACACAAAGGCAGTTCTTTGACTGTGAGATAAATTAAATTTATTGTTACATTTTGATTTTGCTCCAAAATGATCATATTAACAGACTAATTGTCATAAAATTATAATATTAAAAAATATTGTTTTCAATTATTAGTTACATCATATTCTGTTCTGGAGGTAGGGTATTACATTTTCCCTGACCAAGCAGCTTTAGGCCAACATAGGTGTAAATTCATCTTGAACAAAATAAAACCACACACACACACGGTAAAACATGGTGGTGGCAGGATCATGCTATGGGAATGCTTTTTAGTACTAGGGCCAGAACAAGACATGGCTGTTCACCTAAAACAATAGCCTGGTCAAGGAAAGCAATATTTAGAGCAGAAGTCTAAGAGCTGTAATTTTTTTTGGCTTACGTCCAAAACACTGTGTCATGGAAAACTAATACTAGAAATCATCCCCAGGATGCAACACACATGTACACAGCTGTGGTTAAAAGCTCTGGATCGCACCTTTACATTTAAACTTAGCTTCCCTGTTCCTGCTGGGGACATGAAGCTGAATATAAAAGTATACCACACTTTTTATAACTTTATATGTAAGAAAATATAGAGAATAATTGTTCCAGTTCACAATTATGAACTACTTTGTGTTAATGTATGGAATAAATTGCAATGATAAACATTATAATATGTGGTTGTAATGTACTCAACTGTAAAAAAATATTTTTCAGGGCACTGCAAATTGAGAGAAGAGACTCAAAGTGCTATTGGGAATCCACATAATCCCACTCGAGAGGTCCTACCTGTTTGCTGTACTTGTTTGAAGCCTGGCAGCTGTAATCTGAACACTGGTCCGATCCCAGGGACATGGCATCTGCGTTGCCACTTCCTCCAGTACTGCTGCTACTGGAGCCGGCACTCCCCACACAGCCACCGCTGCCCACAAAGGTATTGGAGGGGGGCAGCTCCTGGACCGCCTGGTGCTTCTTTCCCTCTGCCGGGGGGGAATGAGGCTGGAGATTCACTGCAGGGAGAGGTGAGCTGGATTTGTAGTGCCGAGCCAGATCGGGGCTTGACTGGTGTCTTCTCCCACCGCCCATTCGTGGGCTGCCAGGGTCACCATCCACAGCACAGTAGCGGGCTGCAAGGCGCTCACTAGCACTGCTCAGTTCCTCCTCATCATCATCGTTGACGTGACGACGCAGGCCATTGACTGTGACGATGCCACTGTATAGAGATCTGTCCGATTTCCCTCCACCTCCAGCTGTGCCTCCACCTCCTCCGCCACGTTTATCTCGCCGCGGTTTGCGACCACGGTCAGATCCACTGCCTCGGCTGGCTTGTGGTTGAGCCCCCGTCGGACTGAAGAAGTCTTCCTCTGGCTCCTTCTTTCCGGCCTCGTAGCCATTCTTGCCCTGCGCACCACACTGCCTGGCTGTGACCACAAGAAGAATCACCAAGATAACTGCTGCTGCTCCTGCTAGGACGCCAATGGCAACGCTGAGGCGCTGTTTTCCCAACGCTCGTTCACTGTCTGGGTCCCCGGCAATGTCTAAAGACAGTGGGGCCATCAGGCTACGGGCAACCTTGGAACGGAAAGAAAAATAAGATAAACAAGATTAAACAAACTGCATATTAATAAAAGCAAAAGAAAAGAAAATCCCAGAATATCATTCTGAAGAGATGGCACAGTTGGTGTGAGCCACAGAGATACATCAAACAGCATCTCCATCGTAATTAAACTTATCATTCTGTTTAGTGTGGGAGCTTCTCAGTTATTCACAGAAACATAGAGTGTCACTAAATATGTAATTGCTCTTGCCTCCGAATTGCAGCATTTCAGGTTCCTCCTGTAATTCTGCAAATTTATCATATCATATCTACAGCAAGTATGAGGAATGTATTGGATTAGACCGCATTAAATCATATTTGAAAAAAATCAGAGGAAACTTTAGATCCTGAGGTCAGGAGCAGCTAGAGAAGCTAAATAAGCAAAAACAGTCAATAAATGTGAAAATGAAGGCAAGAGGCAGACTATGACTTCATCCTCAGGCTCAAACACATCTACTGTCTCATCAATAAACAATATCCCTTTTGTAAGCGATAGTGTAGGCGTGGATTGGTTAAGGATTTGTTTTCACAATTTTTGCATCGAGAATTCAATGGATGGAGTAAAAGGAGGATGTTTAAAACATGTAATGCTCTATATAATGATTTTTAAGCTCTTTTTTCTTTGGGCCTTCTCAGGGTCTTCAGTTTGCTTTGTGAGCTAACAGCTATTTTGTTGTAAATCCATTTTAATATCTATAACAATAACATATTCAGTGTTTTTGTTTGAGATAGTATATACACACACAGACACACACCCTCACACATCTGATTGGGACATTGTAGTGATTCCATTCATTTCAGTAACTTAAATGTGTTTGACTTGTCTAATTTATCAACCATTATCAGAATATATTCTACTGTGAAAAGTCTTTTCTCCTGTTTTTGCTTTTTTTCTCAAACTAAAATGATCATCAATTTATAAAAAATCAAATAAAGATAAGCTGGGTAAACACAAAAATTTGTTTTTAAACATTTCCTTAATTTCTCATAGGAAAAAAAGAAAGTTATCCAAAACTAACTTGGCTCAAGTCACCCATCTTAATTCTGCATCCAACCAGAAAATCCCAAACAACATGTAGACATCTGTTTGTGACCATAAGCTTTAGCATATTTGGGCTATGCCATAACATACACAAACATGTCAATTAATGAAAAGGTAAAATAAAAATAATCATAAAAATATAAATTAAATTACTACACAAATAAATAAAATTGTGATAATCTTAAACAAGTCATTCATGATTCTAAACTCTCCAATGTAGCCAAAGCAAAAACAATTCTACTAAGAAGAGTGGGTCAACGTTTCTGCACAAGCAATGTAAGCAATGCATTGAAAGTTTTCACAAATGCTTTATGGCAGTTGACATCACCATTGGTGGCACGATTAGTTATAATAACTACGGGTCTTTTACTTTTTGAAAGATGACCAAATTGGTTTATATAGCGTTTTTCTCTTAAATAATTTTCTCTTAATTTAAATAAATTTAAATAATTTGAAAAGTGCTTTTGTTTTTGCTACCATTACCTTTTTGAGATCAAACTTACTCTGATGTTTTGACATTTTAAAGCAGGTGTGCCCAAGAGGAAGAGCTCCTATCTTCCAACATTTAGATGCATCTCTGCTCCAACACATCAGAATCAAATGGCTTGATTTCCTCATCACCATGTCATTCAGTTCTGCAGAGGCCTGGCAATAAGCTATTCATTTGATTTCACTGTGTTGGAAAAAGAATGCACCTGTGAGTTGCAGGATAGGAGCTTTTATGGACTGCCAGACTGGACTTGGGCACCCCTGCTTTAAAAGTAAGAAAAAAGAGAAAAACAGAAGAAAGATGAAAGGAGGCTAATACATTGCCAAGTGAAGTAACTGCTCCTTTTCTAAGCCTCAATTCAGATCACACACCAGTATTAACAAATAACCCACACCCTAAAATGACAGTTGAGTCAGCACCAGAAAAGACCTATTGGTCCTTGGGTTCGTTAGAGGAAATTCAAGATGAATATCTTTTTCTTTGGTTTTAAGAAGATAGGCCAATGAAGAGGTTCTTAAGTCAAAAGCAAAAGAATATGCACACAAAGACAAGCTTGTACATTTGTAAAAGGATCATTAAAACAATGTTGGTTATAATTATTGTGTGCTTCTCAACAGGAGAAATCAAGGCTGTAGAGTTTTATTTCAGAAGATAACTTGTGAAAACTTTGTTTGTAGGAGTCATTATGTATACCCGAACACTAACTCAGACAGTGATGCCTGTGCATGGTCTATATAAATTCACACCAAGTGTAAGCTGTCCGTTAGCGTGACGACTCATTCCACAGCCTCCACCTTGTCTGGGAGCTCAAACGACAAAGTCTTTTGCCCGGATAGGTGAGGAATGACAGACTCTTATAATCCCTGCTGCAAATAAGACTGGTGGTAATAAGGCTTTCAGGAATGTACAGGAGAGTGACTGAGGCATCGTGCTTTGAAGTGGCCAAGTAAAATAACTTCTGCACAAACTGCAGTATTAGTAATACAGCAGAGAATTTGCTTATATGACTGCGCTGTGGAACTGGCTTATTAGATTATCTGCGACAAACATAGAGGAGCTACATTATTGCCCTCTCTTTCTCTTGTTCTCCCCGCCGAGCTAAGAGTGACACTGTGTTACGTTCATTGTTTCAACCCCATCCATCTCTGAGTTAAGTTAAATTGTTAGTGAGTTGTGTTTGTTTTAGTCCATTGTTCTGCTTCCACTGCAGAGGTGCTTCTCTGCCAAGCTCTGCTCCTCCCAACACAACCCCTCTGCTCCTCTTGGTGCCTGCAGTATTCCTATCCATTCTCATTCTGCTGGCTATGCGTCGCTTTTTTCCCGCACACACACTATGTGACAGTTCAGAACAAGTTGAGTGTGCAGACATACATAAAGCATAAACAGTGTCGGAGGGTACATGTGTGTGAGTAAACTCCTGCATGTGTGACAGTGTGCAAAAAATGTAGCCCATCATCAACTGCCAAGTTCAGACAATTTCTATATGTCTATAGGTAAAGTCTTGGAACCATACGTTTCCAGGACTTCTGATGCATTCTGAAATCCCAGTGGATTCTTTGATTCTGCTGTGTGTGCTTTCTTGTCGCTGGACTTAGCATGACTGTCTCTCTGCTCCAATCTCCAAGGACTAGGTTATTGATATGTTACCACAGATGATGGAAATATGGCTGATGCAGTACTGCTCTCTCTTTCAAACAACTACTCTTTGTTGTATGAAAGTAACATAGGAGGAGTTAATCAAACACATGGAAATAAAAAGCTTAAGACAGAGACTCTAATCCAAGAACAAATACACAGATTTTCTACACATTTCTATGTCAAAATTCTATATGTTTGAAGACTCCAAATTCCAGAGTTCCTAGTACATTTTTGCCAATATTTGTATGAAGGATAAATACAAAAGTTCACAATCAATATACCTCACATTTCCTCAGAGGGCATGATTTTGAGGGACAGAGATAGATAGATAGATAGATAGATAGATAGATAGATAGATAGATAGATAGATAGATAGATAGATAGATAGATAGATA